>VNJU01001933.1:0-46666 GCA_008042675.1 Drosophila seguyi
AATTAATGTAATGTATTTTTTACGTACAATTTAAATGTTATCAACTTTATTAAGGTTTAATCGCATAATTTTGTCTGTCTGTTAAGTTTTAACCTAGGTTTTTTAGCTAGAATTGTTACTATTCTTAGGTACACTTGAAATTGGGCTAATCATAACTTACAAGATACGAAAAGATTTTTAAAATCATATCACTAACTACCTCGGGCTATGGCACCCCTGTTCTGCGTAAAATGTACAGTATCCTGTTCATGAATCTATACAAAAAAATAATAAGATTTAATATTTAGACCAGAGCACGTGGTGAAATTGAAAATGGTATAATTTTATTTGCGGGGGTTTAAAAAGTTTTCTGGCCGAACATGCAAGCAAACAGTTTAAAATTCCTTTGTGTGTCTTTTATATAAAGAAGTCTTGATGGGCAAAAGCTACCCAAAAGTATTTATTTTTTCTAGTAATAGTACCTCTATGTTAACTAACTGGATATTGTAGACTTTTGCAAGAAATATTCCAAAAACTTTGGTATTCGTAATTTTTGGTATTTTCAAAATATGTATAGTATTTCGGTGTTATAGCAATTTTTTTGTTTACACAAAACAAATCCTGAAAGATCTTATTTTGTCGAAATATATTTATCACGATGACAAAAAACGTTCATATATTTGCGTCATATATATATAAAAGTAAGAATTTGCCGGCTTTTATAGAGCAAAAACAATTTTAGATAACCGGTACTTATAGGGTATAATAGCTTTCTTAGTATTTTGGTGGGTATATCACCTTAAATATTAGACGCAAGATTTTAGTATTGAAAATTGTTGGCTAAATCGGTTTTTTTTAATCATACAAAATAAAAATTTGATTTATAAATTTTTTTTTGTTGCTTTTAATTTTGCCCTTTGTACTTTGTTCTTTGGGTTTATTAAAAACATTTTGTTACCCCAAAAATTGGATAACTTATTTGTAGTAAAATGTATAATTACTTGGTTATTTGTATTTAAGCGATTTCATCACCCTTAAGGGATTGTAGATTGAAAAGAAGTTTATTGTTTCACTCTCAGAAATTTACATTTATATCGATCAGGGACTGCTTATCTTTCGTTTTTTCCCTTTATAATAGTTATTATATTTTCTAAGTAATAACATGGAATGCTAACAGCAGATTTGTCTAATTCCTAAAATTTTTGATCTCAACTTGTGTCAAGACAATTTTTAAAATTTATACCTAGAGTTCGCGAGAGCTACGATAGGAGTGCGGTGGATAATTATTTTTCTTTCACGGAAAAAGATAAAATAGTCGACTAAAGTGATTTAGTTTTCCCCAGCAATTAGTATTTGAGTCACGGAGATGTTTTCCAGCTTTAATTGCTGCGTCTGGTCAAAGGGAGCTCACATCGAGCAGATTTGATTTGTGGGTAAGCTCGTTTAACGCACTGCACCTATGAGGAATCCTTTCTGGGTTCATATGTGCGTGTGTGTGTGTGTGCTGAATGCGGGTCCTTTCAAAAACTTTGTAAACTGGTCAGGGATAACCCTGTCATACAGCACACACACAAAGGCAACAAATTAAACTGTTCCTATTTGCAAATGAATTGTGCGTGGCGTAATTTCGCAGGAAACTTTCCTTTCTTGGGGATAAGGCATGATAGATAGAATGGTTTGCACAAGGCGGCACGCACACATATGTGTGTGTGTTCCTTACGCTTGAAATAAAATAAGGAGCATAATACGGAGGGCAACTGGCACCGAAATTGAAATGAAAGAAAATGATTCTTTCAAAAGAAAAGAATATGTTGTCCTCTTTCTTTGGTATCTCTGCGATATCCCTTCAGTGTGCTCTGGTCTGCCGTGTCCTGGCTGACGAAACTTTTTGTGAGGGCTAGGTCCTTTCTGGCATTTCATACGCTCAATTGCTGGTGGTTAGCCGAGCCGACAGCGTGTTCTGGTCGACAGTCAATTGAAAATGAAATTGGGAAAAGTTAGCAGAAACAGAACAGAAAACTCTTCTTCGCAATGTGTGCGAGTGGGCGTGGGCATCGTCTTTGAGATGGAATGGGTTTGGTGTCGGTGAGGCGGGTACGTGCGGACAAGCATGCATAATGAGCAGAAGCAGCAGGGAGCTCACAGCCACGATCCTTTTGCCGCTCGAAACGTCCGTTCGCCCTATATGCGGGCTACCTTTCCAAATGAATACTAAAGAGACGCGTAAAAGTATGCAGCACCAAGCAGCAAACAGCTACGTGTCTGCTTTTCGTTGTCCCCTCCTTGCTTTAAAACATCCCTTCCCCACTGGGCTTCTGTTTTATGAATACTTTTAGCTACTCCCTAAAAAAATAAACGATAAGTAGCTTTGTTTGGCGAAAACTTTATCGGCGGACACCGAACAATTTTTATAGATTTCGTTTCAAGTGCATTTGCTTGTTGCACTAACTACGCACATCACCCACTATTCTCTTTGTGTTGGATATTTTTACGAGATTTCTCTACACAGCACGCTGTAACTTTGTGACAGATAGTTGAAGATTGAATTTCGTGTGCCAAACTCTTAATTTAACCAAAAATATAAAAAAGGTGGGCAAGCACGGTTTGAAATTTTTTCAAAACTAAAGCTACATTATGTATATTTTTTTTTATTTAGAATATTTTTGCCTTTTTTAATAAGTGGTTATACACAGTTTTTGGAAGCAAATAAAGTTTTTTGAAATTGTTTTGCTTTATGGCAAATTTAGATGTTTTAATGATTATTTGAAAATATTCCTTTCTTTATGAGTGCTCTTCGTTTTAAATTGAAGAAGTTAATAGCGTTTATACAGTCAGTACATGTAAAGTTTGGTTTGAGATATTCTAAGTAAAGCTATTCAAAAAATACTTACTTCCGAAATTAAGATAGCATCCAGCTCTTTTTTGAAATGCAATGGTTTAGGATCGTTGAAATCTGATATGCCCATATCTGAAAATTGATTAAAAAATTTTCTTTAAATAAAGTTTCAAACAAAACAAATGGAGTTATTAAACTAGTAAACTGTACAGATTTAAAACTACATTTTTATGATAAGCATATATTATGTTAAAGGACATTTTTTTTCATTGTATAAAGTTTATTGACTGTTCATTCAATATATTGGAATTTAAATTCTGCTAGAAAGTGATAAAAAGAAATGAGCAATTTCTATAAAATAAAGTCATTTGTTTTAGACATTTTATGGAATTTACTATTTTTTTATTTTAATTTTTAGTAATAGCTTTAATTTTGGGATTAATGTTTATTTTCAATGATTACAAATATTGCTTAATTTTTTTTTGTGTACAATTAAGCAAGATAAATTATAAAATAAATAATTAAAATAACTTTGTTGTTAATCATTTAATTTATCTTAATACATTTAAATTTAAAATTATTTAGACTTATTCAATTTGTGGGGATTTTATTTTTAATTTTTATTTTTACCAACAAATTTTTTAAACAGGCAGAAAGAGTGGTCCCCGACTTCATAGATTTCATAGAAACTTTGTATCGTCTCCCACAACTAAAAAAAAACGCGATTTTAAAAATCTTATTTACCAGACAAAAAAAAAGAGTACAACAGCTTATTAAGAATAGGAGTTATCATAATTTTAAAATTGTAACGATCCCAATATTAACGTTTTTAATGCCTAGGTAAGAATGTTGTTATATTTATTATATTTTTCACATTCTTCCGAAAATAAATTTTAAATAACTCGATATAAAATACGAACTTTCGAATGCATATTTAATCAATAAAAAAACACCGGTCTAATATTTATAGTAGATAAAAGTGCTTAGAGACACTTCATAAAATGTGGTGCCATTTGATGGTATTAAATCACATTTTATTTTATTTCGGTTGACTTGAGACCGTCGCACCATTATTTGTCCCATTTTTACAGACACTTACTTTTGTGGCATTATTAGCAGAAGCACACAAAAGGAATCGCACGTAAAAATTTATTATGCGACTCCAACTTGGCCGATATCTACCAAATTGTTTTGCGTTAAAGTCACATACAAATAAATAAGAATGAAATCGAAAAAAGAGGAGATCCATTCTTTCTTATGGGATACTTACATAAGCAACAAATGCAGTTTTTCAGGAGGTATTTCGCCAACTCTGGTTGAATCTTCCATTTGCTTAGATTTTTTTTCACTCGTGCGTTTATGGAGTTTTTTTTTCCCACGGCGTCTGTGTCGTTTACATATCGCTTGGCACTCTTCCCTGCTTCTGAGCTCCACGTTGTGCCGTCTAAACGATTTACGACACTTTTGCCACTGCTCGTCGCGCACATTGGCAATATTGTTTGTTCGCAGGCCTGGGTGTGTGCCTGCAGTATTAGCATTAAACAAACCCGTACACACGCGTCGAAATACTGTTAACTTGGCACGGGCAACGCCAAAATGCCGCACACGTTCATTTTTATTATGTTAAATGTCTCCTGGGGCCTCCTCGAGCAACTGCTTCCGCAACTGGTTTCATCTGCTCTGCGTTGTTTCGTTTTTGATTCAGCTTTTCGTAACTGTCACTTGGCTTGTCACATTTCACATTCACTTAGTCTCTGGCGCGCCAAAAAGTATGCCCACCAGTGAAATTATCAAAATCTGCTGGACGACAATTCGCTTGCTCTCGCAAACTCTTTGTAGGGATTCGTTGGCTGCGAAATATCCTCCTTCTGTGCTTCCTTTCAGCCGCGTTCAGCTCACAGTTCGCCGCTCTAGATAGGACTGACGGCGGTAGAACGACGGTCAAAGTCAATGGCGGCTATTCGTGGATGCGATTCTCACCCTCGGAAGCCGAGCACGAACGCAAGGGTATTGAGGGAAAGCTCAGTCCGGAAAGACGAGGATAGCTCTCTTTGAGCAAACGATTTTTCAATTGAGCTATAGCTCATCTTATCTCTTAAACCTGGGAAATGAGTTAAAAGTGTGAGCGACACAGTGGCTCCAACTGTAACTGTTTGAGTTAAGTATTCTCTTGAGATATTGAGATGAGCGGACAGAGCTATGCAGTAGTAATATTCTAGCAGAATGTTAACTTGGAATAAGTTATACATTTTTCTACAAAAACTGGAATTGATTTGGCCAATGAAAATACATTTTATAGAAGCTTGAAAAATACTTTTCCCATGAGAGAAATAAATCTCTGTGGATTTCTTGCAAATAACAAACCTCAAACCCAGAAAGAAAGTTCACAAACTTCGTTACAATCTTTCGCTTATAGTATGTTAACAGAACATTTGAGCGAATTTTGTGAGCTTAGTTTATGAGTTGAGTCTCTAGCTGAGTATTTGAGCTGATTATTCGAGCAGGTTATTTGAGCAGAGTTCATGAGTTTTAAAAAGCCACTCAGATTGCCGAGTTAAGAGTATGTTTATTTTGCTTCTTCGTTGACAGTCGTATGGAACTCAATTGTAAGAGGGTAGCTTCAACGAATTTTACTCTTGCCGCTCTCACAGCTTCGGATTTTCCGCTAGCCGGAAAACCCACCACACACGACTTCGGCCTGTTCGGTAAGGACTCTTCGGGACGAATAGCGACACACAAACGCACACACTTGGCTCGATGAAAAACACGAGCACTGCGGCTCCTAGCCATAGCCAATCGTAAAAGTTTTGTACGTATTTAGTACAATTTCGGGATTTGGCAGGATGTAACGAACGTGTAAGAAACAGAGCGGCGCGTCCCCTTACCTTGTGCGATAATTAACAACCAACGTGAAAATAAAAATAAATAAAAAATTTTGTTAAAAACAACACGAATGAAATCGCAAGTTAAAAGAGTTTTTAAACAGAAGCAAACACCTAACGCGGCTATAATCGTTCAGGAAGAGAAAATGAAATTGATTGGAAATCTTGGCAAAGTGATTTTAGTCGTAATTCGCCAAGTTAAGCAAACCAATTCGTTCTCGTCTTCGGCTTGCCTCGGTTCCCTACCATTTTGCCCGTTTGCGTTCTTTTTTGTGTGTGCGGCAAGCCGGTAAACGGTTCGTTCGGTTCTAAATTTTTGTTTAATTTAAAATTACTTCCTCTAAAGTTGAGCCCGAATTTCACCTGAAACATAATTAACAAGAAGTCGGTCAATCGCCGCTAGCTGGCATACAAAATGGTAAACAGTTTTAGCATCAAGTACTGAGAGACTTTGTGTGTGACCTGGAAAATCGATGACATCATTTTAGTAATTTTTTTATATTTTTTGCTCTTATGAATAACGACAGTCTATTGTTTGTCCGGCTAATAAGAAACGCCAATCTACTGCCGCTTGAGATCGAGATTGAGAAGATTGCCAACGGAATGAAATCTTGTTGGGCTAGTTGGCTGCTGACTCCTCGTCCCTTTTTCGGTAATAGTGTCGTTTCCCTTATTTGCCCTTTTTATGTTTACCTTTTTTGTTGTTCGCTTGTTGTTCGGTCGTGGTTTGGTTTAGTTTTCTCGTACACAATTGAAAATTCAATTGATTTACAAAATAAAGTTGCCGGGCAGGGACGAGAGATGCTTTTTATCTATTTTCATTTGCAGTTTTACGAGCAGCTCCCCTTTTTGCCCTTTTTTTTTCTTGGGCTCGACTTGAATTTGGCTTAAAGCGAAACCGTTGGCAATTTTTCGCAGTTCGTTTTTCGACCTAGAGGGCCTAGAGGGGTATTTGAAATTTGGTGTGAAACTAACGCAACGCGCCAAAATGACTGTTGTTGTTGATGGTTCTTTTGGGTTTCGGATGTCGGCCTCTTCTGTGTGTGCGCTTGTGATTGAAGCGACCTAAAATCGTTTTAGGAGCAGCTGCAATGTGATTTCCAACAAAAAAGGCCTGAGCCAGTATTTGTGGTCACTGAGGTCTGCAGAGTGACATAGTTATGTTCTTAGAGGGTAATAAGAAGTCCTTGGCATGGGATAAGAAATAAGAATAGTTTTGTAGCATCGTAAACCAGTAGTATCAATTTTTTCATATGCCAATAAGAAAAAGCGAAGAAGAGATTAAAAGGTTATGGGTTAGAATTATTATTTTAAAGTTTAACGCTTAAACATTGGAACTGTTATAGGAGCAATCCTCTAATAAGACCAAGAAAATTAATAGCAGTGAAATATAAATTAAGTTAAAACCAAGCAATCACATAAACAAATAAAATTTATATTGAAATGAAAGAAATCGAAGTGAACGTCATATTTATGTAGTTGTTTATTTATTTTGCTATTAATAAGAAACAAATTTTATACATTTAATATAATTGCATTCCATTTAAATTTTAAAGAAAGCTTAGAAGAATGTTAAAATTCGCAACTCCAAGTTACTTGGAAGTTTAACTGATCCATAATTACATTTTACGTCATAGTGGAAACTATAATATTTTAATCTTTTTAACTAATCTTCAAAAATTGGTCGACCTAGGCCTGGAATAATTTGAAATGTTTTATCCATGTCAAATATATATGAAATGCATGACTACATTATCATTCAGAAAAGCTATATGTAATCAAGAGTTATTTTTGGTACCATAGGCTAGGCATTAATTTTCCTAATTGAAATGATATCGATTTCATTGTCTCTCTAATTCAGAAACATATTGAACACCTAATTGGAAATAATTAAGTGCCGAAAAAGAGATTTAGATGTCGATACAGAATATACAGATAGGTACCCAATGGACGCAAGTATTTAATATCATAATGCCAACCGTAAAAGGAGGCATTTCCGACTTCGAAATTATATTCCGGCTTCCCAGCAGGCCAGACTTTCAAACAAGTTACATAATTATATGAAATATTGTTTTAAATGTGCACATTACTTTAAAAAGCCTCCTAACATATCAAATGAAGTAAATGCTTTCAGATTTATGTTATGTTTATTCAGATTTATATATCCGTAATTCTATAAACTCATTGTCTGCCATCGAAGTCGTTCCTATGGGTATACGGCAAGGCAAAAATAAAAGTAACCCCTTGACATAAGTAGTTACTCTACGGTCCCCCTCGACTGCACGCCTCTTCTGCCTATTCAAATATCGCTTTAACAGGCGCTTTCGCCATGGCATGCTTATATAGCTGGCAGTGTGGGCGGCTGATCGGCCACACCCACACAGTTGGTCGCCAGTTGCTCCAGCCCGGCTCTTGCTCTTGTTGTTGTTGACGTTTACACTTTGGTGTTGAAAACTTCAGCTG
Source organism: Drosophila seguyi (assembly GCA_008042675.1). Classification (NCBI taxonomy): domain Eukaryota; kingdom Metazoa; phylum Arthropoda; class Insecta; order Diptera; family Drosophilidae; genus Drosophila; species Drosophila seguyi. The sequence continues at coordinate 8,161 of VNJU01001933.1, forward strand.
GAAATTGGGTAATACTCACGATGATGGCGCTGGCGATGACTGCAGCAATCCTGCATTAAGTACGGGCGAATGTGTGAGTGCTCTTGCGGCTGTGTGTGTGTCTGTGCACGAGGGTTTGCAACAAAGAAATTTTAATTTATATAGAATGAGTTGGGGGCGGAGTACCTAGAGTGGCTTCCAGGACCTCTGCCGCTGGTCCCTCTGCAGTCGTCAACATTCCAGTGTTCGTGCTGTGCTTACAGCGAGCACACACCAAAAAAATCCAATTATTTTAAAACTTTTGACAACTGCAACAACAACAGTGCAAGGCTATGGAAACAATAAGAAAACTGACTGCGATCCAAAGGCAACAAAAACAACAATGCGAGGAGGCGATATCAGAAAGAGCCCGCAAAAAACAGAAATAAAACACCCAGAAAATGCTGGTGAGAAAAAAGGGGTTGCCAACCATTATAACTTCACTTGAAAAGTTTAATTGATTTTTACAGTGCTTATATAGCAGAGTACGTATAGCAGGAGCTGGTGGATGTCAGCCTACCTGCAGTGTAGTTCTTTTATGTTTATATTCTCTTTTTTTTTTTGCCTTTGCTAAGTGGGCCTATAACTTTGTGTAAACAAAGTAAATGCAAAAGGGAAAAGTACTGGCAGAAATCAAAAGTAGCATTACTCATGTAACTAGTGTTGCGCTTGGATTTGGTTAATGCTTTTGGTTTGACTTTTCTGTTCTCTCTTCTTGTAAACACTATTAAAACCCGATATTTTTTAATTAATTATATATTAATTATGTTTTGAAACAAGTAGGAAATAAAGACTTTTTCTTAAAAATGTATTTTGTAATATCTAAATACAGGTATTTATGTTTGTATTATTTATTTGCTGGAAGAAATGTGTTTATTGTTAACCATTTACGTGCTGTTGAAATATACAATTCGGTTCACATCTTGGCCACAAATCCACACACAAAGGACTCTGATGCTTTATGCCTGTTCAACTGATTTTTATCCTTAACACTTGTTCTGTTTCCTTTCTCTTCCCTCTATTTGTTGCTCTTTTCAGGAACTATTTGGAAAACTTGATTAAAACACAACTAAAATATATAAATCAATAAAGCAACCAAATAAATCTATAAAGCAAAACAAGAAACTGCATATCTCAGATTATAATTTAGAAATAAATATAAGAGTTCTTTAAGTATTAAGTTCAGGCTAAGCCAGGTACAAGTATTTGAGCAGATAAGTAACAACAGCTTCCCTCCACATGGTTCTCACTATGACGTCGACAACATCTACAATACCATCATTACTTTGGCTGCGTCGATCGAAACTGCAATAAACTGGCCGATTAAAACCCGATATGTCGACAACAATCAACATGTGTGATCACCAACTAAAACAACACCTTTTTCTAAACGTGACGTGACAACAACGAATCCAAATATTTATAACAAATACGACATGTTGCTATCATGCCAATAATGATGATGACATCGCATTTACTAACACACCTTGTAATATCCGATGATTTTCGGCTTGCGAAAATGTATTTAACTAACGATTAAAACGTTATTATGCAACAACCTTGATATTTATACTATCGATATAATAACAACGTAAAACCAACAATTGCAAACTAAACTTTCCCTATTCACACAACAAACACACACACACCTCTGCACACAAACAAACCTTCTGCGAAAACCCTCACTTGTAACATATTTCCGTTGACCCATTCTATCAACTTGCCCTGCCACCCCTCGCACGTGTATCTACATCCTCAGCGAAAGTTAGAGTGCGATCAGGCGAGTGAGTGAGTGAGTGAGTCACTGTTCGACGACGCCAGCAGAAGAGTAAGTCTGGCTGCCACGAAAACCTATGTAAATAAAATCACTGCAAGCTAATAGCCATTGCCGTTGTCACCGACCGTTGTCGATCGCTCGCCAACCTTCCCCCATACTCTAGCAAACACATACCGAAACATGGGTCTGCAGATGGCAGCATCCAGTCTAATTGCAGCAACCGGCCTTTTAGCGTTGTTCCTGCTCACCTGGACCCCTGTACTCGTCGATGCAGTCCGTGAGTACACCATAGCTATTAAGAAACAAGCACTACAGCATTCATAATTCTAAATAATAGTGTAACTTAATTCAAATATTCCAAAGTTGGAACTAAAACTTTGAAGTCTTTGCCTTAAGCAATAAATTGCTAATTTTTAAAATCATTTCTAGGGTAGATATTTATAGATTTATATTTTCGTAAAATCAAGCAGTGCAGCTCACACGAGCACGACTTGTATTTGTCACTTGAGCGAAAGGTAAAACAAATAACAATAAAAGTGCTGACATTTAAAATGTGGCTCATATTTTGCGCCAAGGCCTTCTGTGAAAGTGTCCAGAGTGCCTACCTTCTGACTTCTGGCGGCACAACCCACGCCCCTTCGAAACTCACCTTTTATAGACGCTCCATTTCGTGTCGAGGGGAGGGATGGGCTCCGGGTAGGGGACAGGGGCTGTTGTGATAAACAAGCTGTAGGGGACAGGGCCAGAAAAACAGGCAGCACTAACATTGCACATCCTGGATGTATTCTGGTGTTTTTGTTGCCTTTTTATTTGTTGTCGGCACTGGCGCTGCTGTTGCCTGGTTAGCCTTCAGTTTGCAGTTTGTCGCACCTCTTTTTGTGTATGTGGCATTAAATTGAAATTTATGCGGCACTTTGCCGCGTGAAATGTTTGTACAACTCGTTGCGGGTTGCGGCTTTTTTTTGTTTTTGTTCTCTTTTTTTTGTTTTTGCCGAAGCTCTTCGGGCGTTGACAGACCGACAAACTGTTGGACAGCAGCATTGCAGGGGAAAGTATCTAAAAACATATGCAAAACTGTTTGCTGTTTGCCATGTAAATGGTTTTTGGGCTCCCATCCTGCCCACTTTGGCCTCTGGTTTCCGCTTCCCGTCCGCCTGTCGTCCTGTACGCCTGTCCACCCACCCCTCTGCCCATTTTTCGGCCGGCTAATTTGTCGTTTCCGGAAAATTATGACACAAAAGCCCCGCTCGACAATTGTCGGTCGACTTAACTCAACTGCAGTCGACTCTACTTGGCTTAGATCGACTCCGGCCGAAATCCCAAATATTTCACGCAAAGGGAACTCATTTCACTTTTGGTTTTTGCAACAAGTTTTAATTAATTTGCCGCAACTCCAGGCTCCAATGCTCCAATCTCGTGAATTCCCTTTCATTCCACTCTTTAGCGGCAAAAAGGAACAGGAAGAAAAAAGTTGATGCTACGATAATTTGAAAAGTTTTCGTTTAGACAGAGCGCGGGCAAAAAAAAAAAGAGGAGAAAAAACAAAAATGATGGGAAATAGGAATAGCAAATGTCAGTCCGACCGTAGAAAATCGCTACCTAAACTAGGAGCGAACGACTCCAATGCATACATATGCTATACTAAGCCGCAAATAAGTGCCGAGCCATAATTAACATATAGCAAAAGTTTTTCCGTCTGCTAAAGCATCAACTTTTAGCGCGCCAGAGAACGGTGCGGGCGGACGGTTAAGTGTATGGATGAAATATGGGTAAAGTCGGTTTCGGTCCCGTTTGTTTTTGTGGGGGAAAAGTAATCCGAAATTGATAACTTTCGGCTTGATGGAGTTCGCCTAGCGAAAGGTAATTAAACAGGAGACGTGAGAGAAATCGGTTAGGTAACTTTTTGGATATATTCCATCGTCTTGCAGTTACTTTCTTTTAATTTCTTGAAACACAGAATTTAAATTATATAATTAAAATATACACAGTTTAGTTTGTCTCTCTGTTAAAAAAAGCCTTTTCGCCTGGGGTTGGGCAGCTTGGCCAAATGGCGATAGCAAATGGAGATGCACTTTGTTAATGCCGCACATCACATTAGCAAACATCCTATATAGAAGAGCTCATGATACGCATATATCTGAGTTGCTCAACAATAATAATGTGCTGACATTTATCACATTTTTTTGGTTTGTCTGCGCCGGACAAGTGACCAGCTAAAGTGGCTCTAAAATTTCAGTGCCCAAATGAGTGGAGAACCTCCTTCTGCCTTTTTTTGTGCCACTTAGTGGGTTGCAGAAGGAACGACAGAAGAAAGAAGGAATGAAATAAAGATAAATAAATGTTGGCAACAACAAAGAGCAAAGCGCCATAAATCTAAATAACAAATTTTTACGAGAAACGAAACCATAAATAAGACGTTTGTGGCGGCGGCCTAGCACAAAATAGTGTGGACTCGAGGGGTATTCCCGAAATGGCTTGGATCATTTCACATTTCCCAGAGGTTGCCTCTGTCCAAGCGGCAACAATTCATGAGAGTTCTGTTAATTTAATATTATTACTTTTCATTACAACAAGACTGGTGGTTGGATGTCCTTCCTTTTCTTTCCTTAACGGCTGAAAGCCTGCCCGATAATGTCAACACATTAATGTGAAAAGAGACGGACGAGCTGAGATAAATTAACATTTGTTTGCGCCCATTAATGACAATTGAAAATTACCTTAATGTATACATACATATAACATTTTTCTACCTAATTTGGAGGCATTAAATTTAATTCTTCTGTAAATTACAATTGAAAAAAAATATTTTTATAACTTTAGCAATGGAAAAACTGAAAGCATAAAGATGTATTAAAGAAAAGGATCTGCTCACAGCAAACCCTGAAAGTAATAGTTCTCTAGTGGTATTTACGATTTGGTCTAAAAAAGGTGTTCATGAACTTTACAAGACGTTTTATTATTTAATTTATTATTTATTTATTTTTGATGCTGTACTTGTTCTTTCTTCTTCTCATTAAAGGCTTTTTTAAACTCCTCCACAAAGTACTATGCAAATCTTAACGTAGAGACTTTTGCATCTATTTAACCACCAATGTGGCCGGCCAGTTTAATTAGAGAAAAATGTTAATTTAATGCTTGGGTGATTTTGTACTCAGATGGGGTGAATTTGTGTGTTTTTGGTAAATTTGTCAGTTGTATATTTTGTTTTAACTGTCGGGAGCATTAAGAGCTTGCTGACATTGGAGGAGAGTCTTGAATACTTGCACATTTCGCCCTTATCAGCACGGTAACAATAGTTGGCCCATATGTGCTAGTCTGCAAAAAAGGAAGCGGTACGAATAAGTTTAAAAATCCCCAAAACTCTTCTCTACATAAATGAAAAAGAATACTAAAAAAATACAACAAGAAAATGTTTTCCGGCAAAGTGTGTGAGCTAAATGATTCATGAGTGTGGCGTGGACCGCGCGGAGATTGAAGACCGTGTGTCTGCCAGTTAGTGTATGAGTGTTTGCCATGGGCAGAAAGTTCTTAGCTCGTAATTTTGGTTGGGTCTACGTGCAAATAAGGCCACCGAGGCTTTTTTCGCTCTCCCTATTTCGCTTTTCCCGTTTTCCTTCCGTTTTCCCCCAGCAACAATTTGAGTGCATTTTATTGTAGTTGTTGTGCTGGCTGTGCATGAATATTGCAGCTGATGGGCCCATGAGCAACGGCAAAAGGGTCAAAACTTTTAATTAATGTTTATGACTGTACTGCGGCACCCATTGGCTCGCAGCCTTTTAAGTTAAATTATTAAAAAAAAAAATTGTTTAAAAATATGTTTTCTTCCTTTTGACATTTTTATCTCGGATGCTTGTGCAGAAATATTGTCGTCTATCCCTACCACCGCGTACAAATTTAGTTTTTTGTAAGCACAAAGAGAGAACTTAGTGGGTGAGAAAACACATGGAAAACGTGATCGAAAGTAACGAATCTGGCACTTAATAAAGTGCCATAATATGATCATATACATTTCACATTTATAGATTTTTTTTTGGTAACCACTCGTTCCAGTTTCAATCTTAACTCATCTCCGCGGTACACCGTGCTTTGCCCAGACATGCGTGTGTTTCCCTCAAATTTGTGTTGTTCTTTTTTGGACTTTTTCTGCACGCAGGGGAATAATTACAAAATTTATGAGCACGACAAGGGGCGTGGCGTGGTCGGTCTAATAATTGTCAATGCGGTGGTGGAGGGAATCGCCTTTGGGTTGGGATTCGGAGCTCATAAAGCTGAAGTAGTTGTAGTTATGGCTGTAACCCCGTTGTTCTTGTTGCTGTTTTTGTGTTTGTTGGCTGATTTGCATGTTATTCGTTTCATTTTGGGGTTTGGTTATGGCTTGGCGTTTTTATGGAGCACACGCCAAGGGGTTAAATAGGCACGCGCTGAAAAATCCAGCATATCGTTTTATTTTTTCCCTCCCGGTCTTCATTTTTGTTGTTGTTCTGTTTGCTTTAATATAATGAGCATTTTAATGGCATTATTTTTTTTACCTGACTTTAAGGTGAAAAAGAGGAATAATAAGCGCTGAGGCAGCGACCAATGCAACTTGTGAGCATAAAGGACCAAAACAAATTACACTAAAAAGAGAGAAAGTGGGCGAGCGTCGACAATGTTGGGGAAAAGTGAGCTATTTTCGTATGGCCCACAAGGGCAGCAACAGGGCAGCAGCAGGCACTAGTATGTACCGTGCCACACTTTCACCCTCTTTCTGCCAGCTTTCTTTACCTTTCTGTCGTTCAGTCAGACAAAAGCAACAGCAATGTCGCTTTTGTGTGGCATAGTTGACATTGTTGGATTTCTACAAAAGGTGTAGCCAAGTCAGGTATGCCAGGGCGGGTGTCCGCAGGATGGGCAGGATGGCTTGCTTGGCCGTGTACGGGGTGGCCTGCGAGACCACAAAGGCACAGACTTCCACTCGCATTTGCCGGGTTTTACATTTGATTTGGTTTCGCCTTAGTGCGATATTTGTTTTGCGCACACACAGGCACACGAAAGGCACTGGAGAGGCAACTCTACAGAAATACACAACCGTGGCAAGATGTTCTCCATTGTCCGTGGATCAACCAGGTGTCAGGAGCGTAGTTCAGAATTCAGTTTATTTCTTGTGTGGTATTTAGTAATCGGTTTAGTACCGGCGTTGTATTGATCTGATTGAGAAATACCTCAAGCTATATCAGTTCTATTTGTTGTGTTTTTATATGTTTCTCATTTTAAATCTGTTAATCAGTGAATCAGTAGAAAATAGGTCCCTTCAGGTTTAAGTTTTCTGTTTAAGGTGTTACATTTTTGAGCTTACTTTGCGCGCCATTCCGAATCATTTTAAATTCTTAGAGGCTAAATATGTGTGGCACCCCCGTGGACTAAGCCCCTGCTCGTGGTATGTCTGTATGCATCCAGGAGCAGCAGCAACAAAGCCGTAGGACAATTGCGACAGTTCATCTTCACACCTCATTGCACTGGCAAGGTGGCTCCAAAGACACGAAAGAGAGAAGGAAAGCAAAAAAGTATCACTATGGGAAGGACTTACCTCTTCCTTGGCCACTTGCAGAGCGCATAAAAAAGATAGAACAGTTTGTTTTTAGTGGCATTTTTTCCTTTCTCCATTCCTTTATGCGTTTTTTTATGTGGTCTTTAGAAGAAGTTAAACCTTCAGACTTTACAGGGCTTGTATCAAACTTAAAGCGTACGTAGAAATTTGGGCTTCGTTTAGTTTATTTATAATTTCTCTAATTTCGATTCACTTTAAATTTAATAATTGCAAATTTTACTAACACTGACTTAAATATTTGATACTTTATACTCCTGCATACACTTTAAATGAACTACTTTGTGGGAGAAGCGCATTTCAGTATTCTTTTTAAAATGTTTTTTTTTCTCACTTCGCACTTTGCAAGCCATGCGAACTTTTCAATTGTTAAAACTTTGCACTTGAGCGATTTTTGTGTAGCATATTTTTTGGCATATTTGCGCGCTAGTATGTACCAAGCACTTTGCAAAGAAAACTTTTCAATGTGGTAAACATGAGAGAAAAGGCTAGACACACGCACGCGCCGCATATTCAGAACTATTAAAAGCCAACAGCAGACGCCGAGAGTAAAATGCATAAATAAAGGAGACACGAAAGGAGGAAAATAACGTAGGCTACAGAAAGAATATATATTTATTTTTTTAAATATATCTTTTAAAGATTTCTGGTTTCCGGAAATTAGAGTGTAAGAGAGTATTCAATACCTTGTTTATTGTCAATTATAAATTTATTGAATCCCAGTCATGAAACGTAATTATGTAATAAATCATTAAATTTGAGCTGACTTTTTCAACAGATTTCCAATTAACAATTTTCAGTAATTTTTCTGACATTTTTGGGAGCCATTTTGTATGAATTCTTAAAATAGTCTTTAAGGATGTTAAATATTTTTGCCTTCCTTCTGTCCAAGGTTTTTCCACACACTGAAAAAACTGATAAAGATGGTGGATAGGGAAGTGGAGCTGTCCTTCTTCCTCCTCCTTTATATGTACATATGTACATAAGCAAATGCAAATGTGCGGGAGTGTATGTTCTTCTAGCTCAACACTAACAAGCGCCAGCGGAGGAGAGTACTTTGGCCAAATGGCATAGCAGTGGGGCTCTCGCTGGGTGCGGTGTAGAGTGGTGCGTGTTTGCAGCGCGTTTTGAGTTACCTTTTGCCCAAGTTGTTCGCTGTCATGTTACGGCAATTTTACGCCCTTGCCATTTCAGGGGCAGGCGACATGGCCAAGAGGAGAAAAATAGGCAGACACCACCGTGCTGGTGGGCAAGAGACAGAGGACGTGGGCAAAGGTAAGGAAAAAAAGGAAGAAAGTTAGCGAAATGTCAAAGCATTAGAAACATTTTTCATATTCCAGCACCAGCGTCAGAGCTAACACGACCGCCCGAGCCTTAACTTATGCGACTAAACTTTAAACTCTTGGCCAAAATGCGCTCATCGTTCCATTTTACTGCTGCATATCTAAAACTCCCCGTGCCCCGAGTCAGATCTCTCGAACCCGATCCCCATCTCTCCACTCATTCTCGTTTCGTTGGCATTTGCCTGCAGAAGCAGAAATTGATGCTCGCTTTTATATGCCACCACCGGACCCAGCCCACACGCGTTCCGGCTCAGGCTCAGGCCTTCATCCAAAATTGGTGGCTGGCCGGCGTAAGCACTTTTGCATTTTTAGCTGAAGCAGCTGGCGGTAAGGTAGGCCCAACATTTAGTCCTCCACCCCGCCGCCGGTCTGTGTAAATATGCTGGCCAAAAATGTAGGAAAAGTAGTGAAATCATAGCCATTGAGTGCACTAATTTCAAATTATGCGGCGGTAGGCAAATCTGCGGACATTCTGCGAGGCGAGTGCATTGGTTCCTACTTCCAGCAGGTGCACATTTTAAAGAGTTTGTCGAAAGGCGAACTATGGGAAATTCAATTGCTGTTTTGAACCAGGCTTAAATCCATTCTGTTTTTAAAATGACAGCTCAAAGACTTCTTAAGCTTAGCTATAGGAATAGGGGGATCCACACACCATTATTAACCCCAAGCCAGCCTGGGTGAGGGGTGAACTTAAAAGGCATCATTGCTTTTGGCCAAGTGTCAATAAGAAAAAATTGCGCAAACCAAGTTGACTAATTACAGGCTTGTCAGGGCAAAGGATCGAGGCCAGGAACAATTGAGAGTGAGAGGGAGAGTTTGAACACAAGTCAATTAACGGCGTTGTCAATGGCAAAGCACACGACAAGGCGAGAGGGAAAGAGTTGAGGAACGGGGAAAATTAAAAACTGAAGGCAAATGTGTTAAATAGCTTGAGGATTTACTTCTTGCCGCCTTTAAAAATTAACAACCTAAAGATTGAAGGACAAAAGCAGAAGAAGAGTAGGCGAGTAACAGAAAAAACAGCAGGCACATAAAAAATGGGGAAACTGAGTGCACTGAAAGCTGAGGAAGGAGGGAAATCGAAGCCAAGGCAGGCGCTCGTAACGAAAACAGTTACAACTGTCAGCTAAAATGTAGCCGCGTTAAGTAAAACGGACTTAAAGTTTTAACAAGCTCCCCATCCAAGTGCCTAGGAAGATGAGAGGCACCAGGGAGAACGGAAGGGACGGAGGATGGTTGAGCAGAAGGTGAAGCAGCAGCGGGAGCAGAAGCAACAAGGCAATGGAGCCGAAGTGTTGCTTCTTGCTATTTACTTGTTTTGTTTGCATTTACTTAAATCGGATGAAGGGATTTACTTCTTAGAGCACGACAAACTTCTCGTTTTAGTTCCTCCAATCGACATCCCTCCGACTTGCCACTTTTTGCACCCTTGCAAAGGGCTAACCCAGCATCACAATCTTTCTGTTGCTAGAATCACAAAGTATTTAGGAACCATGGAAATACCATCTTAACTCGGCCATCTCTGTATTATTATTTTTCTAATAACACTATTTCGGTCCTTACAATGGTACAGTTTTATCAGCCTCAAAATTAGTTCCGCTGCTAATATTAGCAGCAGATATATATCCCACAGGATAAAATTAAGAAAAGTGTATATGAAAGGGTATTTAATGGTATACTATTCTTTCTATTGTGCTTATTGAATGAAATTTTATTTCTTGATAAGTGAAACGTGCAAACTTGTGAAATCAAAGCATTTTATGTGAGATGATGGAACACAATAAGGTCGATTTGAATTCATTGACCAGCTTTCTTAAGGGTATGTCTACCTGATAAATGAAATCAACGGCATATTTCTCGAGAAGTCTTCACCAACATCATCTGTAACCAGGCAACTTTTTGCCCAGAATCGGATTACTTACTTGGTTAAAATAACAAAGGAAACGAATAGCCAAACAACAAATCATCGGGAGCGAGACAACTTTAAGTATATTGTCCCTTTCTTCATCCTCGGTCCCTTATTTGTTAAATCCTTTTTATGTAAATAAATTCTCGAGTCCATTTTCAATATATTTATGCGCCATTTTACACACCACGTCAATGGCCCAAGAAAAAACCCTGTCGAAGAGACGACCCACACAAAGATCCTGTGCAGACATTTCGTTTTGTAAATCCCATTAAGAACATTTTCGTTTAAAAATAAGAAAAATGAGCTTTCGCCGCATTAGAAAAGAAAATAATCAAAGGCCAAACAACAACGGAGGAAAAAAGGGAAAGCTCGAAGGTAAATTTACTGTTGACATTTCATTTTGTTCAAGATATTTGTATTTCCTTTTTCGCAGCTCTGATAGGATAAGAACGAGCCAAAAATTAACTTCGGTCCGTAACGGTTTTCTGTTGTCTCTAATGCCCAAAATGAAGTGTTGTTTGGGTCAATCCCGAACGGTTTTGGGGGTGACTTTTAGCTGGTGATTGCCAGAGTGAAGGGTAGGCTCTGTATGGGCAAGTGAGTGCTCTGCTACTCTACGAATAACTAGCGTAAAAAATATATAAAATATAAAGTATTAAATATTTTGTTCCGCCATAAATAAGCAACGCCCAGAAGCGCACCAATGGCATAGGCATATCCCACTGACTTATGAGTTTTATAAACCCTTTTCCCCTAAAACTTAACCCTTTTGCGCTATTTATAATGCTGCTTGGCTGCGGCTAATTGAAAGCTCTAGTCGACCCTGGGCAAATTCAGGAGCTGACCTTTTGGCTTCGGCAAAAGAAACTTTAGCTCTTATCAGTTTCGAAATGGAAATTAATATTTAATGTGCTCACATTTTTGCCTTTTTGCGCTTTTTTCCCCGTTGTGGTTCCGGTTTCCTTCTATCCGCAGGCAACAAGCAAGCTTTGAAATGTTAGACGCTGCTTAAGCCTCATTAATAAATAATGCAGTGAATATTTAGAGATAAATACCTAAGTCGAGAACCGACAAGGAAACTTTGCGCTTCTCTCTAGTCCACTTGTTTTCAATAAAATTTTGCTGATCAATGTGAAAGCATTGATAAGCCCGAGGAAAGTTTGCACAGAAATTTGTTTTTGAACCGAAAAACTTTCCTTTGGTTGCGCTTAAACGCAGACAGGAAAAACTTTTCAGGACAAACACAAAAAAAAAAGAAGTTAAAAAAATGGAAAGCCTCGAACGGAAAAAAGTTTTAACTGATTCGCCTGGGCCTTCTGGTACTTGTTGCCTTATGAGGGTGTTGAAGGGGTAGGAGGCAGCAGCATCTGTTAAGACAAACATAAATTAGATGGCATTGTCCAACGGAATCGTCCGTGGACCCACAGACCGCAAACTTTTGGCTCTTCTAATGATGCCGCATTCAGGAGTATTCGGCGGCGGCGGCGGCGGCATAAATTAGCCGAAAAGCCATTTCCCGCTAGGTGCTGCTTCAACTCAAATTAAATGTTAATTTCATGCCATCATAATCACCAGTGCTGCCGTCGTAGTCGTAGTCCTAGTCGTCGCCATCCTCTGTCGTCGTGGTCGTGGTCGTGGTCGACACACATGACCTCATTAAGGCCAAACCGTTGAGCAGCATTGTTGGCCTGAGGCTCTGCTCTCGCCCTCTTCATATACATACATACATATAGAGTATAATAAAAGGGCAGTCCGGCAAAAGTCCTCGTCCGCAACCACATCCACAACCCACAAATATACAACCAATTGGGGCGGGGCGGGGCACCAGCGGCGGTTCGCGTCGCGTTTTCACGCTCTGCAAATAAACTGTAAAAATGTTTACCGACAATTTTCTACACAATTTTATATCCCGCAAGACTTGGATTCGGTCTCGGGCTTTTTGTTTTCGCTTGGAATTTCAGCAAATTAGGGTGCTCATGAGGTCATATTAATGTGGTTAATTACAATAATTAGAAATTTAATTAAGGTGTGGTTGGTTGGTTCGGGGTTTTGTTTTGCGCGTGTCCACTCAAATCGAATTTACATGTTAAAGCGCTGTAAAAATGGAAAGAAGCAAGTGATTTTTTGCTCCATAACACAACCATATAAATTCAAAATAATTATGTACTGCAGGAGTTTAGTTTTCGTGGCTGGTTTGGACGAATAAGTAAAGGGAAGGTCGTATTGACTGAGTTAACAAAATGTGACCAAAACTCCGAAAAATTAGATGGAAATGAATATTAAATGATTTGTGATTTATGAAAAATAACATGTGAAAAGTTAACTAGAATCGTGTATATTAACCCTTGATATTATATGTTGCTTAGCCCTCACAACTCCAGGAATTCTTGATTATAGGGAAAATAGCGTTGCGTGGGTGCCTTTACAGGCCCGTACAAGCCATAAACCACCTCGTTCAGTCAATGCATAGCCAGGAATGTGCGTTTAATTAGTGTTTTAACATGTCATTGATTTTTCACATATCCAACCGGTTGTCTGGTATGTCCAGGAATTCCTATTGGACTTTTAATGAATTCCTTTATCTGCTGCAAATGGTATTATAACACAGCTGCTTTTATGACATTAATGCTGGGAAAAGAAGGAATAGAAAAAATAATGATAGGCAATGAATGTAGCTAAAAATGTAATATTTCGAACATGATATTTTGTTATTAGGAAATGGGTTGGTAAAAATTGAAATGCTATATCCTTTACCTCTTACTTTAATGTGTTTTTAAAAATATTTTAAAATAATTTCAACATTTTAACTCAATTCAATCTTCAGTCCTTTTACAATTATGCATAATTTTTATATTAAGCAACATATAAATATTATTATTATTAAAAGAATTTGTACTATCTACTTTTCGTATCTGCTTAAGTTTCATCTTTAATTAATTTAAGTCCTAACATCGGTTCGAGCGCAGCTCAGCCTGCCGACCCTGACTCCAGGATGCAGATTCCCACATTTTATTTAGTTTATTATGTAATGAATATTTGTAAATCTCGCCGACTGCAGCCAGGAACGGGTCTGGGTCTGGGCCGCGGTGCAATCGTCTCGCAGGGGCCGCACATAGCTACAGGCTTGAAGTAGATTTAATTTGCGTATGAAAAATTCCTTTTGCAGTGGAGCCGGGAGTTCGGGGAGCAGTGGATGGAAGCAGCAGCAATTCCCCAAACGAGTTAGCTTTCGAGTTCCTGGCTGCGTCTTCCTATGCCGCACTATGGGATACACAAAGTAGCGCCGTTAAAATATTTAGAATTTCGATTTGTTATTTAAAACTAAAGCCAACAATTAACGTTTCGATGGAAAGTAGATTTTATTATAGGCTCTAATAAAAATTAGTTAATTCGGCGAATAAAAGCATTTATTGGTTCCACCGTGCATAGCTCGGGTGTGTCTTTCTCGCCCATCGTCTTTGTGTGCCTGTGTGTGTGTGTGTGCAGTTGTTTAGAGGATATGCATAAGAATGCCTTGCATTTCCGCTTCAGTTTGATGCGAGTGTGTTGGTGAGCTTTATTTTCAGCGCTTGTTTTTCGCAAACAGTGATTTCCTACTGGCCTGGCCCCTCATCCCGATCCCGCCATGCCCATTCCCATTCCCATTCCCATCTCAATAGCGATTCTTGTTCCCATTCCCCCACCCCCCCACTCAGCCCTTTTGGGCCAGCCCTCTGCCAACAAAAGTGGAATTGCTGCGAGTTTATTTTATGCTTTGAGCAAAGTTTCGTTGCATATTTTAAGGCAGTTTTGCCGGCTGCAGTTATGTATGTACTAGACGCAGAAGAAAGAGTAAAAATAGAGAAAACTACAAACAACGAGAGCAAAAACAATCAACTGCGATTTGTTGTGGAGAAATGGCGGAATTATGCAAAAGTCAGGAGAGGGTCGGTCGACTTCGGAAAGCATATTTTCCGTGCTCGGCGGGCGTTTGTCAGTCGGACAGATAGCTCAGGCATTTGAAATAATTTGATGTTTTTATATTTATTAAATTCCGCCCGCTCTGCTGCTCCTGCCAGCGACCTTTTGCAAACAACAAAGTGCCAGCAAATCAATTACAAAGCACACACTCGACAACCACATCCAGAACTTTGCAACGGCGCGCCGCCTTTCACATATACATACATACGTGTGCCGGTTGGATCGTACAAATATAGGCACACACAACCGCCGGGTCCTTTGGAGTTCGTTGTCCGTAGTTCCGTTCCGTTTGGTTCAGCTTGCATGTTTGATGCCTATCTTTAATTAGAACAGCGCTAGAATTGATGACGGGCCAAGTCAGCGGCTCGTTTTGTTGAATGGCGAGAGCCGGCCTCTATCACCGGGTAATTACCTGACAGGAAATGCAAATCTAGCCAAAGGATACGATTATTTTTCTTTCACATCCCCATCCACTCCAACGCCGGCCCAGCTCCGGCCCAGCTCCTTCCCACAATTCCGCTCCTTCTGCCGAAAGGAGGCGTGTCCTGGCTGTCTGTGTGGGCCGCATACCCATTTTAAATTAAAGTTTCGACAGCTTGGCACAAATTTGTAACGAAAAGGGATTTTCGAAAGGCCTGTCTCTGTCTCATCATAATCAGCGATGGCTGTCGAGCAGCTGCTGCCGTCTCCGTCGCCGTTGCCGCTGCTCACTTCTTTGGGTCACATAAACGGCAACATGTCAACCACAAAAACCGCAAAACTTGGCAAATAAGTTTCTTGCCTTTTTCGGGGATTTGGCTGAGTAAAAAGAACAACAGGAGGAAGAGCAGCAGCACGCTGACGCCGCTTCGATTGAAAATCAACTCTTACACGCACGCCCAGATCCACACATGAGGCTGCCAAATAGAATGGACGGACAGTGTGATTGGAGTTTTAATAACTAACAATAACATTTTGGTATTTTTACTTATTATCTGATCTGTAGCCTATCTATAAGAACTTTCTTAGGGGACTGGATTTTGTCTTGTCGTCGCCAGAGCCTTGTGATGTCCCTGATGAAACATGAACTTTTCGTAATTCAAGCTTTTCCCCACTTACTTTGTGCCACGGTGTCTTGTATTGAGTCCCAACAAATATTGAGTTTCCTTTTGCTGGAAGGAAAATTTGTAGCTTGGCGTTATTTTCAATTTGGCTGTTGATAAGCATAAAAATCACTGAGTTTTTCGTTTAAATTTTTATGTAAAGAGGACGGGACACACGCGCGCCCGCATTCAGGCCCACAATCACCCCCCAATCGTGTTCCTCCTCAGCTTTCCAACTAGTGGAGCAGTCACTTCAATGTCAAGCCCCAGCGATTTCCTCTTGCCAGGCTCAGCTCGCTCTCATCAGCATATCAATGGCGGGGCTAAAAAGTGTGCTATGATTTTGTCCCATTTTAATTACGCAGCGTCTGTCGCGCCCTTGTTGCTGCCGCTGTTGTTATTGCTGCCGAGCAGCATTTCTAATTTTACGCTAGAGGAATTTTATATGACTGAATTATGTTGTATGAACCATGGCCAAGTGAACTGTCCGTTAATAATTTACAGGAGAAAAAAAAATATCATTCCAGAGAAAGAACGAAAAACTTTAAACGCTTGTGTTTGCGTTTGGTTATTTTTTAATTAAGCTGCGTCAAACTTTAAATATTTCCCAAATCAAAGTTGTCGGCAGCAGTTCCTCCAAGTATCATCAGCCCAGCCTCACTTGCATACCAAAACAGATATCCCCGAAATTATGCTAAGCATATGCTTACGAAGGACGAAGGGCGGCAAGGAGGACGTGGGCCGACCTGGTAATGACAAGGGCTCGCCCTCTCTCTCAGTCCGTTGGACTCGACTCAGGCCGGGACGCACGGATACGCAGCGATCCAAAAAGGACAACAAGCTTTATTAATGTTTTATGTGTATCGTGTGTCGCATACCAAGTAGCGAATTCTAAGAAAAAGCGTCGAATGTGAGCAAGCGGCCCACCATCGATAATGTCAATTGAAAAATCTCGTGCCCTCGAACCTAAAACCAAGATACTGGGATAAGTCAATAAGTCAGCAGGCGAAGACCAAATAATTAGTTCAAATGAGCTACAAAAATGGCACCATTCAGTACTAATAGCGGGGTTGATGTGGGTTACTCTACTCCATTTAACACAAGCCAGGGATTTACAATGTAAATCAATCTTTTGAAACGGAGGAATTTCTTAACTTTAGCTAAGTCAAGAATAGTTATAAGGGTTTACTTATATAAACCTAAAGATCATACTGATTATATATGTACATATTTATATACATATATTGCTGCACAATAAAAATTAGAAAGTGAATCATTGAAGTACATTTGAAGTATATTCTTTGAGGAGGAAAATAAAAATATGAACATAAAGGGATATTGATTGCATTGGAAAGAATTTTAATAAATAAATTACAAAATTAAAATTTTTTCATAATAATCAAACCCTTTTCTTAATTAAAATAAATTTTTTTGTTGCAATCTTTAAAAATTTCAATATTACAAAAGACAATTTTAAAGTCTAAAACGTTTTATGTTTGAGCACAAAGGTTTTTGGTTAGTAATACATATATATAAGCTTGAGTGCTCCGCTTGAACATTATGAATATTTTAGGAAGAAGTATCATTTTAGTCACCCTCGTAAGATAGACCACTTCCCTTAATTTTTTGAGGCAACACCTGGAAAAAGCCGCAATGAAAATGCAGCATGTGAAAGACTAGATAGAAAAGGGAGGACAGCGAGAGAGCGAGACCGCCAAGCATTTTTAATTAAACAGCCGCGCGAGGCGATGAAGAAGCCAGCGAAAAGGGAAGGAAACCCGAGCGAGCAGCACAGTACCAGCCATAAAATAAATCCACGTCGAGGGTATGCAACAAAAGTTTGCAATTAAAATTCAAATAACATGCAAGACAGGGAAGGCGAGGCCAAGCCGCTGCGCAGCAAAAGCAAAGGAGCGAGCGAGCGGACGTACAAACAACTCAATGTGTGTTGAAAAGCGGCAGACAATTCTTAGAAACCGCCAAAGCTGCTCCCTCTCACACATATGTGTGCGCCAAGATATGTATGTACGTATGTAGATGTGCCGTGAATCACACACAAAATGTAATAAAGCTTCGCCTTCCCAACGCTTTTCTTCGGCGCCAGCTTTCACCATTCCGTATCATGTCCGCCATGCGTTGTGCACTTTGCGGTGCGGGCGACGAACGCGGGGGGACTTGCCGCGTGGCAAACATCATCATATTCATTATTATGACAGTTGTTGTCCCAATTAAAACAATAACAAAAACAAAAGTCGTAAGTTTACATGGTAATTAAATATTTTAATATGCCTGCGTGCCAGGAGAGCGGAGAGCGGAGCTTCAGCGAGCAGCTCCCCGCCATTTAGCACTCAACTTCTGCTCCCATTGGAGGCTTCGCAGTTTGGTTTTCGGTCTCGGTTTTGGTGACTGTGGAAATGAAGAGATAGCAGCGGCGGTGGCGGTGACGGTGGCGGCGGTTAAAATTGCCAACAGCTTGCCAAGTCTGCAGAACGCAACAAATTGTCGGGCATTGTGTCTATGTAACACATTGTGAATTTTGTACACTAAAAGAAAGAACTAACTTTTTGATAGTGTTAAAAATTACATATTTCTCTTACTTTTCAATACAATATAATTTTAAATACA
This sequence comes from Drosophila seguyi, assembly GCA_008042675.1. Lineage (NCBI taxonomy): Eukaryota > Metazoa > Arthropoda > Insecta > Diptera > Drosophilidae > Drosophila > Drosophila seguyi. The sequence continues at coordinate 26,459 of VNJU01001933.1, forward strand.
AAACTGCGCAAGTTATTGTTTTTGTGTTCAATACAGGGGAATTATACATGTTACCTCGTACCTTTTTACTCAAGTCAGTATAGAGATGTCTTAGTAGTAAGCAGTGGTTTTTAAGTAAGCAGTTATATTTTAAATATATATTTTCATTAGCAAACTTTACATCTATGCCGTCTTCTACTATTGTGTTCCAGAATTTATAGGAGTGAATTTTTTATAAGGCTCTTCCATGCTTTTCTCTCCGTGTATTTTTAATTTTCTAATTGTGAAAGTTATGCGTAGCCCACACACATCCCATTCCCGCCATCCTGGCTCACATTCACACTGCCAACCGCGACGACACTCATCATCCTTTAGCTTCAGATGTCGTCGTTTGAGTGATTTTCATTCTATTCCAACTGTTGCTCAACTCTAGGTATTGTTGGGTGAGAGGTGTGCGTGTGCGTGGGTCCTGGGAAGGCGGTATTTTGCTATGCATTTAATTACAATTACAACTTTATTTAAATATTTTGTGCGCCGTGTCGCGGGCTATATTATATATTTCGCCACCTGAGCCTCCAGCGCAACTGCCGCCAGGCAACAGCTTAAACTTAATTTCCTCCTTCTTCTCATCGGTTTGGTATTAATTAATTCAATTGAATGCCGCGTCTGTCATTTCCGCTGGATCCGTTTTCGTACTCGCTTCGCTCGGCACCGTGGCATCGTAGCATCGTCTTCTTCGATTTAATCTGATTTGAGCACGCACTTTGCCATTATTGAATTTAAAAAACTTATACAATATTACTTATTTCGGTTAAATAAGACAATTCATTCAATTTGTGGCCACTAAATCAACCATAATAATAACCACAACAAATGGTCGGACGCATATAAGAAACCGAACAGAAAAGCTGAGCGGAAAAGAAGAAAAAAAGAAATAAAGGCGGTGGCATGGCATGAGAAGAGGCAAAACACCAAGCCGCAAATTCAACGCCCAATTTGTGCCGCGCTGCTGCTTCCTTTGTCAATAACAATTTACTGGATAAGAACCAGGACGATGCAAAGGACAATAATCGAAAACAGCAGCAGCAGCGAGTAGCAGCCGGTCAGTAGAAAATATATTTCCTTTTTTGTGTTCCTCTAATATTAATAATCCGGTATACGCAACGGACCGCTGCGGAACAGACGGACACGGACTCGGCCTCGGCCTCAATCCGGGACGGGACCTTTGAGGAGTTCCGACCCAAAAGCGATCAGCCATCTAGCCGGGCCAACAAATGAGTTCGGACAGAAGGCTGGGGCTGAGGCTGAGGCGGAGGCGGCGCTCCTAATATGTCACTGTTGGTGCCAATAACAATAATAAGCAGCAAAACAAAGCCTAAAAGCTGCCAACCATAAATTCACTTGGCAGGCGTGGGGGCGAAGAACCAAGACGTTGACAATGTCAGGCTGAATCGGAGTTACAAGGAGAAGCGGTGGTGGCCCCAGACACAACCCAGCCCTTGGCCAATTTGCGCTGAAAATTTATGAAAAGTTCAATTTATTGAGCTACATTATTTCGGGCCATAGTTGGCCTAAATTATGGGTTGCGTTTTATAAAGGCATTGAAATATTTGGTATGGCGGCTATTAATTATAAATCCATGATTACGGCTACAAAGGAACAGACAGAGATAGAGGGTATTACAGTCATTACGCTTAATGCAAAAATAAAAAGGTTTTGCATTTCAATAATTCTTCCGTTGCCATAAGATCAATCACAATGAAAAAAGTCAACGAAAAATAAGTAAAGTCAACAATTTACTGCTTCTCGAGCGTGTTTCTTGCTCTCAAGTTATATTTTATTTAAAAAGTTTTTGCATTTTACTTGTGAATTACTCACACATGAAAGAAATGTTGGCATATCAATTTTTATGCCATACGCATATGTATTATTTTAGCATTTACATGTGGGCGGCTGGGAGGTTTGTGTGTTAGGTAACATATGCCATAAATTGCCTGAAGTGCTCCGTCGACTTTCTCAGCTCCCTCATATTTTCGCTCGTCCATCTTTTAAGTTGGGAACCAATGCCTTGGCATTATTGAAATTCCTTGCTTTTTTGTTTTGTTTTTACTCTTCGTTGTTTATGCGGGCCAGACAATAACCCTCTCTGCGCGCATCAATTTTACATCAATCCATATCGGAATGTATGCCTCGCACACCCACAGGTTTTTGTATATGTTTTTCGGTTGCTTTCCGTCAGAGTAAGTTGATTTGCATATTTTCGATATTTTTACTCTGTTTGGTCTCGATTCTTTCACAACATTAGCAAACGCATCTTGACTTTGTAGTCTCCTTACACCCGCCGCAGACTTTTTCGATTATTCGCAAATGCAGATGAAAAAGTACAACTTTACCTAAATTTATGATGTATTCTTTAGCTGATGTTCCCGGCATTTTATTAAAATTTGGAACATTTATAGAATTTAAACACTGTGGACGTTGTCTCCGTTTTCTATAAATTTGAAACAAATGTGAATATTAAAATCTATTATTCTATGGACTAACTTGTTCTTTCTTAAATTCATGATAGTTGTTTTAGTATAATGAAATATTGTAGGTGAAAATTAGTTATTAGTTAGGTTGATATTTCCGTTCCCTAAGAGAATCGATTTACTTTTTATGCCCTATTCTGCGGAGTCTTTGCCAGCAAAGCAAATTAATTTGTTAAGCTTTGTTGTCATATTGTAGCTTCATTAATTAAATCCAAGGGAACGCAAACGAGAAACGCAAACCAAAACCGTGATCCCCAGATTTGCTTCAGGTATAGATAATGAATAATGAAAGTCATCGAGAGGACCGGGGACCGGTAGGGATAACTTTTTGCCTATTTCTGATGCCAGAACAAAGTTGCGGGGAATTGGACTAGGCTGACGTTTTGTGTTTTGTCAAAAAGTTAAGTTGTGCATTTTTCTGTCCAATAAGGAAATTATTTTACATGAGTCAGCATATGGAAAAGGTAAAAGTAATTACAAGCTAAACCAGCAATATCATCATCCCGAGAACGTGAGACTTATACCGAGATTGAGGAGGGAAGCTGTGTTATTCGGTCATAAGAGCATCCAAAGCATTTGTAACGATGCAAATTGATATGTGATTTTGCACAATACTGGGAATGTAAGGATAATATATATATATATACTTAAACAGTTTTGTAATGCTCCAGATGATGCATTAAAGAAGAAAAAATATCTCGTAGTTAACGTTTACAGACCTTGGAAACAGATACCTTCAGCTAATCACCAGATACACAAGTCCGTAGGAAGCAATTCGAATAAACTTTGAAACCGTTCAGCGGGCCAAGTTTAATTTTATCTATGGACGGCTCGGTCTTAGGCTCCATGGAATCTAGAAAAATTAATATTACATTTACGACCCTCGGCTTACATTTAATGTATTGCTTTATTGATTCAGGTTTGCTCTTGTGTGTTATATAGGTGAGCTTCCCTAGTTTCTGTTATCAGAAAATTTAGCTGTTATTTTCTGCGGTTTTGTGTTCTGTTGTCCTTGTCGGAACATTTTTGTACAGGTTTACTTTCGAGGCCCCCTCTCCCCTGTGGCAAGATAAGTATGGTTGTGGGTAAGGCGCATGCAACACTGCGACAATGCGCGCACATGACCCCTTTTGCTTGACCTCACTTATCTTACTTAGTGGTTTAGTGCGCTCGGTTCGCCTGGTGTTCTGGTTTCCTCTGGTCTGCTCTGTCCTGGTCGGTTCTGCCCCGTCCCTGGCTGTTTGGACAAAGACAAAAGCCGTAGCTCCCATTGACGCTCCCACGTCCCTCGCACTTTTTGATATTTATGTCGCCAGCTGTTAGCATTAGTTGACTGGCTTTTAAGGCGACCAAATGTTGGGGGCGTTTGTGTGTGCGCCTGTGTTGTGGCGAAATGTGGACGAGCTGCTATGTTGTTGTAGCTGTTGGCGCATTAGGCTTCAGGCCACAAAAGCTTAGGCTTCTCCTTCCTGTCCATCCATTTGGGAAGAGTTTTTGCGGCTCCCCAATATCCATTCTGTCCCCACCGCTTCTTGGTTCTCGGCTCTCCCCTGGCCGACTGATGTGTGTACGGGCAATAAACTTGTCGCTTGTTATTATCATCTTAATCGCCTCCGACTCGCTCTTTTTTGTGACATTAATGTATATATACTTTTTTTGGCCGTTGTTTTGTTCTTTTATGTAGTACTCCCGCCCTCCTCATAATTGCCAGTCGTTGCAACAGATGGTAAAGCCCGAAAATTGATGAAAGTTTCAGTAAGCAGTCCATGAACTCAGTTCCACCTCGCAGCTTTAAGCAACTGGACAACCCGTAGTCTTGGATTGGATTAAATGAATTTTCTCGAATCTCCTTATTAAAGACATTTATCAAATAGTAAATGTGCGTGCTTATTTCATACTCTAACGACAGGAGCTAACTTTAAAAGTAATCTTACTTTATCGTGACCTCTGAAGAACCTTTTAACTCATACAATTTAACAAGTAGTCTAGCTTTCGTTTCTGTTTTCTGATATTTTTGTTATTTTCCTTTGAAATAATCATTTACGTTCTTACATGTCTTGATCCAAGAAATCCATCTTGGAGGGTATACAAACTTCTGCTCTCTTCTTAGTATATGTTTATTTTTTTAAATAATGCGTTTAGGGGCACGTGACAAAGTTCTGAAACAGGAAAGCCTACGCTGCTCCCTCTCCCATGTATCTCATTCCATAATCTCGACGCGTCGCGACATTTGCTGCATAATAATAAACGAGAGGCAAAAGACTCTAGACAGCTAACAAAAACAAAAAAAAAGTCTGCGACAGGCAGCGATTTGAGAAACAATAAAACAAAGACTAGCCTGGAATGAAGTGGCAAAGGATGGAGGGGGCGTTAGGACAGGGGATGGAATCGGGGGACAAAAGGACAAAGAAGCTATGCATACTTTACGGCTATATGACTGTAGGCTTAGCGACATAACATTTATGCTTTGTTGGATTTTATAAAAGGAGCCGCGGTGGGAGTGGACCCAATGTGATTGCCTCCGTCTGGTAGTTCTTCCAGGTGCTCCTGGTGTGAGGTGGGGCCGTATTAATTCTCGGCTGTAAGGTTAAGGTAAGATGGGGGGTGGAAAAGTTTTGGCAGGGTTGGGGAGAACCAGCAGGGTATTAGGCTTATAAATAGAAAGAGAATATAAAAGAATGGCTGGGGTGGTCTAAGGATTGACTTAATGTTGGTTCTACCAGTTAAATTCAAATTTTTTCTATCAAGTAAAACAATATCTTACATTACAACTTAAATTTATTTTTGTATATTCTTAACATTACTTTAAACTTCGAACAAATGATAATATAGCCTACCTTTTTTTGAGAACAAAGAACCGATTGGTCGCCCATAAAGCATGTTAGTTCATTCAGTTATATATAGTATCTATAAGAAAGCAAGATTCCAACGAAAAAACTAAGGGACAGACTTACACGGCTAGGTCGCCTTGGATATTGATTTCGAAACCTATAGGCTTTATTGGGTCAGAGTGATGTAAGGGTATAAAATCAGTTTCAGTTTGAATTCCTGCTCTTATTCGGAGCCTTCTAGGGGTATATATATATATATAATATATATATTATTTTGATAAACAAAGTGTATTTTAGTTCTTCAACTTGACGATGGCTTAGTGTATGTGCCTTGGAACTTTTTCCAAGTGGTTGGCGAGCTTCTCAAATCTTTCCTGGAGTAATTTCAGCTATTTATCAAGGTATGACATTGCGGATTTCGCAGGCATTTAAAATGCCAGCCAATCTCAAACTTCAGACTTACGTTTCTCGTTTGCCACTCCGCGTTGGCCACGTGTAGAGCGCCCTTAAAAGCTATCAGCCGGAGGCGAGATGGCACGACCACCTTGGGCTTGGTCCTGGGCTCGGGCTCCGGCTTGGGCTTGGGCCTGGGCTTACTTTGCATTGTTTTCGTTGGGAGCCGACTTAAGTGTTGCTGTTTGTTCTTCGCCATTTACTGTTTTGCACATTTGGCTGCCAGGCATTGTTGCTGCTGTTGTTGTCTACTTATGGGCGCCGCCGACTTAATGCGTGTGTTGAACCAACTTCAAGTGCTAGACAAGTTTTTTTGGCTGGCTCATTTCATTTCCAGGGGCTGGCTGACCATCTGGCAGGTCCTTTTTTGGCAGCTTATAAATAACGCAAATTAAACAAAACAGCAAAAATGAAAAAGAAACTTTGTGGTTGCCCGGAAACTTTTTGTCCATCATGATCATCATCAATATGTTTGTATGTGCATATATCTCTGACGGAGTGTGTATACTCAATATAATTTCTGTCAAAAGTTGAAACTAATGAAAGCCAAAAGCCATGCTAATAATAATAAAACTTTATCCTGCACTCCTCGCCGCAAAACTTTTTGCATTGTCCCTGTCGCTCTCACCTCCGGACACGCAGTGAAGCATTCGGTGGTTGACACTTGAGCCTTAGTTCGGTCTCGGTGGAAGATGGACGTCCGATATATATGTATGTATTCGTCTAATACATTTCATTAATATTATGACAAGCTCAATAAAATATCAAAGCACGCCTACCGGGGCGCTTGTACGTGCTTAAATTGAAGGGAAAACTGTATAGGCGGCTGGCGGATGAATCCTTAGGGGTTTTGTTCTAGATTTTTATTTGACTAGTGAATATAATATTGTTCAAATATAGAAATTAAACTTGAGGTTTCATTAATTTTATTATTATTAATATTTGTAGGTTGTAATATTGTTCGTTTGAGCTCAATTACATACAAAGTGGGCCTGCAATTTCGAAACATTCAAAAATATCCCCTAAGATTTGGGGGATCAATTCAGGCTTTGGTAATTCCGGTCCTTCTCCTTCGGCAATTTGGCAAGTATCCGGACGGTTTATGAAATTGCCAGGTTTTCTGCCGAAAATTCCTTTATCTTGTCATCATCATTGTCCTCCTTGTTCTTGCCTTTGTGTTTTTTGTCATTTGTCCTGGTCTCTAGCAATCATAAATTGCTAAGGCCTATTCGAAGGGAAAACGCAGAATTCAGCAAAGACCAAAAGTGGGGGACCCGACATCTTAGTGCGCCACGCCGCCACACGTGTGTTGCGTCTCATAAAGTTTGCGGCATTTTAAGCTGGCCTGGCTTACTAGATAATCCCGCATAGAAATAATGAGTGTTGCCATGTGGTCGAACGTCTTTGCTTGCTTTCCTTTAAAAAAAAACACACACTCAGATATATTGGGGCATTTGAGGCTGCCGAAACACAACAAATCCCCATTTAATGGAGTAAGGGCAGTGAGAAATTCCAACATCAAATATTCTGTAGTCCATGAAATTCCCTCTGCCGAGGCTCAAATAGTTTTTCCATCCAGCCAAACCGCAGGCCAGTCAAGTTAACTTTGCCGTATCCTGTATGCGCCAGGACTCGAGGCGAATTTCTCTATATTTCCCTCTCTGTTTCCCGACCCTCTTCGCACGTGTTGACAATTTTTTGGCCACAACTTTACATTAGGCTAGAAGCAAAAACTAATTATATTAAAATGTCATGGAAAATTGTTCGTATTTTTTGTTGGCATTGGCCGTAAATGGTTGTTGGGATTTTTAGTTTGCCTTACCAGTCGGTTAGATTATTCAGTTTAATGCATTCATAAGCGTGTCTGTGTGAGCGTGTGTCTGGCGAACTTTGAGGACGGCATTTAATGCAGAGGTTGCCAAGTCGTTTTTTCCATTGGCACCGGGACGTGGCTACAAGTTATGGACTAAAAGTTGTTGGTAAAAGTTGGCTTAGCCTAAATAAAGAGCTAAATGGGTTAAGTCGGGATATATATATTTGAAATGTAATCAACACAGTTGCTGACAGCATCTGGAAATTTAATAGGACGGTATACCCTATCCCTAATTGACAATCGGTGAATAATTAACTGCGATTGAAACGAATTCAGAACCACTTAGTTATACCCATAAATAACTAAATAACACTAATACATATCTGATTTTTGGCCATTACTATACTCGTACCTCGTAGTGGGTTTACTTTAGAATAGCATTACCTTTATTTATCTCCATTATATTAATGTTAAATTGAAAATCCATTTCTGTTCAGCAAACCTTTCAAATTATATACACTTTATCACCTTTACGCTCTGTACCAACCGAGAAACACTCTTTTAATTTTGATTAATGGCATAAATGTCGACTTCTCGGCCCGCATCATTTATATGCCTGACTGACCACCGAGAATTCGGGATAGGCCTTCCAAAACCCGATCCAGAAAGTTTCCTATTTTGTTGTTATCGATTCCATGATGAATTGTCGGATGCGAATCCGTTGACACTTTGCCGAGACCTTAGCGGCATGTTCACAGGCCAAGAAATACGGTTACTTTAGCAATTTAATTAAAATTTTCCACTGCATACTTGCCGATGGAGTTGTTGGTAATAATCGCTGGCTGCTTTTTGTTCGGTGTTTCTCAACTAGCGTAAAGTTTATTTTTATTACTCTTTCAAGTAACATTAAAATTTAGTTGCATACGCAACAGCTCAGAGGAGAACGCCGGAAGCGGGCCATAAAAATCCTCCAGTGTAAAACTATGCTGCGCTTTTATAAGTATTTTATTTGTAGCAGCTCGCAGCTCCTGGGAGGTTGGGGCGGCGGAGTGGAGGCGAGACGGCAGTCTGTTTCTTAGACTCAGCAGATTTAGCAATCCTTTGCCAAAGTTGCGGCATTAAAAATACAACACGACGACCGGGGGGCCAAGGGTTGCGCCATACACACAGAGTTGCAATTTGCCGAGCAGATGAGAGGTGGCAGGGCAATGTGGGAAATGCAATGAATCGTTAAATTTAGCATCGTATTTCAATGCAATTCAGTAGAACGAAACGGGACGAAACGAAAACGCTTCTGATGCTGACAGGTGAATTGCAGCTGTCAGTCAGTGGAAACGACCCGCCCGGCTCATCTTCTCCTCTCATTTCATTTCGGAGGCAACTTTCTGTTGTTGCTGCTGCTGCTGTTGCTGCTGCCCCTGCTTCTGCTACGGCCAAATGATTTGTCGCCGACATACCCACACAGACCCGTACACATTCCCATGAAGTCCATAGAGGCAGGAAAGCAGCTTAGCAGCTCATCCTTACCCGGGAGCATCTTATGACTATTTGTGAGCTAAAGCGCTTCAAACCTGAACCGAACCTGGACCGAATCCGAACCCCTTGCCCGTAAAATGATACCCTCGCACTTTGCACTTATTAAAAAGTCGTACTCTCGATACGGGCTAAACTCTGGCTTGGAGCATAAATTGCCAGAACGCAGGCAGGCAGCAGGCCTAACTTTGAAGTTTTCCCTAACTAGGGCTGGGGTCATAAAACCCAGCTGCAGACTTTACGATCCGCTCCAGCATATGCTGATTTTATATACATATGTGTATACGGTGTATACGTGTACGTGTACCCATACACAGGCATGCGGACGTGGAGATTGAGGCACATTCCATTTTTCTGTGAATGCCACTCGGGGTCAATTTTTATGAGCATTTTGGCATATTGGAAAATGGGGTAAAAAGTTATGGGTATAATTTAAAAGGGGTTACTGAAAAAAGGAGAAGAACGGAAAAAACAATTCCCCCGCGGTGCCATGGCGGAGTAATATACATTTGGCCTAATTTTGCAAAATAAGTCAATCATCAAGTTAAGGCACTTTAGATATTAAACATAGAAAGTGTTTAATATTTTCTTTTAATAATCACACAAATTTCAAAAGGGTTAAAAATCCGTAAGTTAAATAAGAAAGAAAGAAAGACACCGTATTCGATGGACTCTTGTTTAATTTGGTTATTCTAATGTCGGATAGAAACACAGTTTAAATGTTTAATGTTTAAACTGTGCCCCTAAACTTAGTCTTTCAGTAGGTCATCATACTATGTTTTATATATTAAATATAATAATCGATACAGTTAAAAATCCCAACTTGAAACTGTTTTAAAACGAGTTTAGTGCAAATATTCTGGAAAGAGCTCTTTTAGATTGGAGAAAGCCATCATTGTATAATTTCAATGGAATATTCTATTCTATTCACTTGACCTATTATCACTTCCTCTTTCAATTTACACACTCCATATTCTCGGTCTATCTTAAATAGTTATTGCAGTTCGATTTATATGCACTCCCGATGGGGCCTAACGTTCGTAAAATACTTTTTCATAAAATCAATTCGAATTTTATATTGAAGTTCCTTTTTTCAGCCTTTTTTTCAGAGGCTTTGGCAAAAAATGTAGCATTAATTTCCATATAAATTGCTAGAATTTTTAGTATTTGCGGGCGGGAGAGTTAGGGGATTGTGGTACTGGTATGTGGGAGGGCGAAAGTGGGAATGTGGATCTATAACTACACATTTCAAACGCTCAAATCAATTTGCACATATCAACAACGAAATTGTTTGCTCAATGCAGACTGCGTTGCCAGTCATTCTTTTTTTTTTAACAACCCAGCTCACCTCCCGGAATGCACGAAATGAAAAATCAGCAAAAAGGTGCCAGCGAACGAAACTCGACTGCTGTTCAGATTCTTCCACTCTTCACAGGCCCCGGGGCTGTGTGTCTATGCTAACTACAAAATTTGCTACATTTGCTATTCCTTTAATCTTGGTAACAGGGAATAAGACCGCCAAGCAACAGCCCAGATTCCTCAAACATAATTAAATTTATTTAAATGTTATCTCTGTATTTCGCCTAAAACCAACACGAGCGCAATCCGGCAAATAAACAGAAATCCCTGTTTTATGGCCTTAATGATACGCTTTTTATGAATCGGCACGGAAGTGTCTTGAATGCTGTGTCTGTCTGTGCGTGTTTTTTACAGTCTGCCTTCAGCCATTGCCATGCCATCAAATTGTTTAAGCAAACACAAAACTTTACAAATGCAAGAAAAAATGTACCGAGAATTGGAGTTGGCAGGGCGGCGATGGAGACATGAGGGGAAACACTCGCAAAGCTCATTACAGCCACAAAAACCAATATGCTTATTGCTGATTCCACGGCTGCTCTCTACTTGAGCTATAAAAACTGTTAACGTAAGCGTAAAATGCTTTCAAGTGCTTTGCAAATCCAGCAAGCCTGTCGCTGGAAAATCATCTTGGAGCCGGGAGAAGCGCCCTTTTCCCCAGCCTCTTTCGCTGAACCATATCGACCGAATTGGAAGGTGGCATGTTGCCATAAAATGATAAAATATATAAATCAGACAATGGAAATTTCTAATTATTTCAGAGCAGAAGCTCAAAGCATTTGATATAAGAGTTATTTTTTGCAATATTTTCCTGTTAAGAAATGTACAAATAAATATTCCATCCGCTTATAGCATGGCCAGAAAATTTGTCCGACCGAAGTTGAGGAGAAACTTTTTGCAAATGATACAGACTTACTCTATGCGCCACCACAACAACAAATTCTCCTCCATTATGGCCAGGCATCAGAAGCCAAAATTGTCAGCCCACAAAGCGGTAGCCAGAGGATGCTTGCCTTTTGAAAAACTTTAAATTATTAAGACTACTTTAACATTGTACAATAAAGAGTAGGGAAGTGGAACAGAGAGTCGCAAAAATTGTCCCCTATCGCCCAGTTACAATGCAGCTGCCAAATTTAATTATTTCCGTAGCTCTTTCGTCAGTTTTTTATAAGTTATATATAAATATTATTAAGTATTCCTACACGAGTTCACTTAGCCATTTCAAAGAAGGTGAATAAGTAGTATGTTTCGAAAATATAAGTAAGCATAAGTTTAAGCTAAATTAAGTTATTTTGAATATATATAAATAATTGTAATCAATAATACCGCTACAATACAAACGTCTAAATAAAACTAAACTAATAACACATCATTGGCGTTGATCGGAAATCAACGCTATCGCGTTTAATAACCTCACTACTAACCGGCTTGATGCCCGTTCCAGATGCAAATTATTCGGATATTCCATATATTCAATATCTCACACGTAAGTAAGGCAGGAGTCTTAGGTATCATTCGCTCAAAAATTTAAATGGAGCGCTGCTATATTTAATCAATCAGAAACTGTTGAAAAAATGCATAAATCGAATTGATATGTTGGGTAAACTACTTTGCTCTCTGGGGTCGACAGGAGAGTGTGTGCCTGGCGGAGGGCAGGTCATGGCTGGCAGCAGCACCATGCAGCATGCAGCATGCACATGACAATATTTTTTGTTGTTTAACGTTTCGTGATTTTCGTCAGATTTTTAATGCCACACATCTGGTTTTCCGTGCTGCCGCCTGGCTGGCTTCCCTATTTCCTCAGTCGCGTATCTCCTGGTTATTATTTATATGTGTGCAAAGCACGTTCGTAGAGGGTGTGCATGAGCGTCTGTGTGGGCAAACAACATGCGACGTTGTATTGACAGCATATTGTGACAAATATGTAAAAAGAGTGTAAGAAAACACTCACAGAGCTCATACTAGATACAAAATGGTGGAAGAGCATTTCAGGTATTTAATACCAGCTTTAAGAACTAGTACTGAGGTTCTAACTATCTGAGTTGTTCACAAGCTCACTGGCTTAGTTCCGTTTTCATAAGGATTTCCTTAGTCACTGTAGAAACTTGTGAGTAAATAGGATAAAAGAGTAAAAAACTGAATAATCTAAACAAAAGTAAATTAAACTCACTCAAAGAAGCGTGTCCGACTAAAGAAGGCTCTCCACGGTATAAAATAGAAAAACAATCAGAAATGTGGCATTAAAAATCTGTATAGAAACGTTAAGTACATATTTTTAGATATACTAATAACCAGTTTGTCCTGTTCTTTTTCAACCTCCACAGATCCCCCGGAGATCATCAGGAAGCCACAGAACCAGGGCGTGCGAGTGGGTGGAGTTGCCAGCTTCTATTGTGCGGCCCGCGGTGATCCGCCGCCATCGATAGTGTGGCGCAAGAATGGCAAAAAAGTTTCGGGTAAGTTCCTCATCCGAACTCTCGCTTCTCCGGCTTCGTAAGGCGACTTAACCGAGCGTTGAACACACACGTGTGTGTATGTGATTTTGCTCTGCAGGCACACAATCTCGTTACACGGTTCTGGAGCAGCCCGGCGGGATTTCCATACTCCGGATTGAGCCAGTGCGGGCGGGACGCGACGATGCCCCCTACGAGTGTGTGGCTGAGAACGGAGTGGGCGACGCCGTTTCCGCAGATGCAACTTTAACCATCTATGAAGGTAAGTGCCATGCGATTCCTTACTATGCTGAGCTGGGGACTAAGCCGTCAACGTCTGCAGTTATTTATAGCTGCTGAGTGCGGCTTCCTAATTGAACCCCACTGCACTGAGGGAAATTCGATTATCAAATATTAATTTAAAATTTAAAGCTTTCAGAAAATGTATATTTTGGCCCTTCAGAGAGTGTTGTCTGAGCATAGTTATCTTATAAAAGCGTAATGATAGCAAAATCAGAAACAGCAACATTTACTTTCCATAAAATAATCAACTTGTTTTCCCAGTATGTGAAGTACCGGAAGGAGTTGTGTTGGGGCGACACAAAAAGTTTCGTTTAGTATGCGTCACATTGCCAACTAAGTTCATACATTGATTTTGAATTAAAACTGGGCAAAGAAGTTGGCGTAAATGGTAAACTTTGGCAGGGCCCAAACCACCAAGCCCCAGAGAGGGTGGCGGTCGAAAGTTATTTGCCAGCTTGTTTGTGCGGCTTAAATTACTTGCCAAAATTTACTTTTGCTTATTTACAACTGTGCAAAGGATAAAGTTTTCGCTCTCTAAGCCTAATCAAGTCTGTGCGGGGCGGATGGGCCTGGATAGCTTGGCAATTGAACTAATTTGCTTAAACTGAGAGCAGGCTAAGTATTTATATATTTTCTTCCCATTTCCCCCCGCACTCTTTGACTCGCAAATTATAAACAGCAAAAAGTTCAACAAAAAAACCCTGCTCCCGATTGGTGCTTGAAGCGAAGCGGGCAAGGGATAGGCCGAGAAGTTATAACTTTTAATGAGATTACAGCAGCAAATTATTTGGTAAATCAACTCGCAATACAATATGCATATTGATCGATGGTCTGTAAGTTGTTGAGAATATTTTTATGAAAATTAAGTGGACTTTAAGTATTTTTAGAGATCAAATTGTTTATTTAAGAATTGAAAAAGGGTTCTTTGGGAGCATATCCCGTCTTTTATATTTGCACTTAAGGGAAGTTACTTATTTATTTAAGTTGCTGCAAATTTAATATCTGCCTACCACATTTTAAAATGACATTTATCTAAATTGAAGCTCTTTTTTAATTATACCAATTTGGTTTTTAAGCGTACATAAATCGATAGCAGGTGTACCCTCAAACCTGTGGATGTATTTTTAGGTTGCACCCCTAATTGGCTGCTTAAATGTTCCCCCAAGTCGTTGGGCTGTGTTACCTTTACCTTGGCCTGCCTTTTGGACTCTTGTACAGAACTTTTACCTTCACTTGCACGGTTTTCAGTCCTTTGCTAAACTACACTAATTACTTCCCGCGTATAGGCCGACGTTTGAGTCTATCGGCTACCGTTACAGCCTGCCACAAATCAAATGCACACCAATTACGTGGCGCCAGAGTGCACAGAGAGCATAATCAACTCGCATAATTAACAACTAAAAATGCAAACGTTGCCACCGGCAGAATAAAAAGACCGTGCGGCGGTAGGGAGCTAGGGAGTCCTAGTAGAGTATATCAACGAAAATATGTTCTTTTTCCCCATTTCACCTGGCCTACGTGCACTTTTCACACATTTTGTGGTTCCCTTTGGCGGCCTCATAAACAACCAACAAACAACTAGCTAAAGCCCAAACAACAACACAAACAACAACAACAGCAATAATAAACAAGCTAAAATAGCTGGCAGACAGTAGTAAATTATAAGTTGGAGCTCTAACTCGTAGACTCTGGGATAAAGTAGTGCACATTACTCATACGCCGCGTACATAAATTTTCCACCCAGCCCTCACGGGTACGTAATTATTTTCCGTTTACAAAATGTCTGCCAAACACCTGGAAGTCATCAGTGGAGGGTGTAAACGGTAGCTGGAAGGAGCTTCTATTATCGACAATAAAAACAGATACCCAAAAAGAATTTAAGTTAAAGCATGCATATGTATTATGTAAAAACTTGCTTTGACACTTAACTAAAATATTGCATTCCATTCTGGGATGAGGGAAAACACCAACATTCATCCAGAGACTCCACCGAAAACATGACCGCTATCCGACAGATAACAAAGTCACACAGCCATGAGCAGCAGCAGACTGGCCAAAAGCAGAGTCCGGCCAGAAGGAAGGGTGCGTAATAGGAAAATAATAATGCAGGCAGCGAGTGGAAGATGGCATAATAATAAATACACTAATACCAAACGCAAGCACGGGACCTAGAACAGAACCTAGGAAAAAAAACAAACAACAAAAATTATCGCATGCAATAAATTTGGCAAGAGCGTGCAGAGAACAGAAGCAATCAGCCAACAAATTGTAAACAGTAAATTTCAGCAGCCAGCGGATGGGGGGACACCGGAGGGGAAGGCCACATTATCACTAAATCGCTACGACTAACGGAGTCAGTTGGTTAAGCGTTTCGAGCATAAATACATACAGAGCGAAACAAAAAGAAGAAGGATGCTGGCAAGTCACGCCTTCTGCAAGGGAAATTTATCCGCTTAAAGCAGCAGCAGCAGCAAAAGCAGCAGCAGCAGCAGTGGCTCCCAGCATCCACCACCACGAAACTAATATTTATTTCGATATTTGCATAAAAAACAAACATGTCAAAAAATAAGTGCGAGGATTCCGCCTCACGGGTTGCTTTTAATTCTGTTTGGCAGCGTTTTGAAAACGGCAAAGCCAAACGCAGGGATTTACTGCATTTACCACGCCTGCTCCAGCTCCTGCTCCTGCTCCTGCTCCTACTCCTGCTCCAACTCTCACCCCTCCTCACTATAGAGCTCGTCGGCCGGGAGGTGAGGAGACAGAGTCACGTTACTTGCAGGTGTTGCAGGTGCAATCTATCGAGGGCCTCTGCGTGGGTGTGTCGGCTTTTGTGGCAAGAAGCGCGGCAGGAGGATATACACACGCACACGTTCATCTCTGTGGCAAGTGTTTCTGATCTCGCGCTGCTTTAGCCTGTTGAGAATTTTGATTAAAAATGCTTTCACGTGAAACTCAAACGTGCCTGTGCGCTGCTCCTCTGCATATGTGGGCGCCTTTATTGGCATTTTGGGTGGCGCTTATTTTCCCACGCCTTTCTGTGTGTATGAACATTTTTACACTGCGATTTATCACAAAAAAAAAGTGAGAATAAAAATTGTTGGAGTGAAAGCTCGTGAAAGAGGAACCAAAGGGGAAAAATGGAAACGTTATGAGGGCAAAGATGCTAAACTATCCGTATGTTTGCGTAGATTTTAATATGCGAAAATTAATTTCCATGGTATCTATGAAAAGTTCTTGCCCCAAACTGAAGTTGGTATGCTTTAATTCATCAAAAAAAATTGTGTTATTATTAATTTTTAAAGTTTCCGCTGGCATTGTCTAGACGGCTATTAAAAATCTCTTGCTTACCCCTCGCTAATTGCAATAAAATCATCTGGAAGCCAATCTACGCCATCGCTCTGTGGCGGCTAAAGCACACCAGCACCAGCACAAGACCCAAAACAATTTGCTTTTAAATTTGCCTGCCACAAACCATTTTGGCACCTCAAAAAAGCTCCGAACTTTGCCTTTTTGTTGTGTAGCTGCTTCCTGGCAATCCTCGGCAAAACAATATGCCGTCGCTGGTTTGTGGAGGTGGAAATAAATTTCATTAATTGCCATCCCCAGAAGGAGCCTGCGATGGCATCGTTCTGGCGATTCGCAGGCGCGCGCATTCATTAATTTCACTTTATAGTAATAAGCGGCTTTGCTGGTTACGGTTTTGGCTGCTTTGGCTTTCTAGTCCGAGTCGGAGTCGGAGTCAAAGTCGGAGTCAGAGTCCGAGTCCAGCCTCGGTGGACCATTAGTTGGGCTTGATTAAAACGCTGGACTGAACTGGACTGGAGTAGAGTGGACTGGCGTGGAGTGGGCCGGTTATGTTAGCGCTGCTCTTCCGCACTTGTTGCAAAGTCAAATGGCATGTCCTGGGCTTTGGGGAAAACTTCATCCTTGGCTCGCCCGCTGTGCTCACATAGGCAAACATTGACAATGCACTGGCAGCGTTTAACTGGCCTTAACTAAAGTACACGTTCCCGTTCCCGCCCCGTCCCCGCCCTGTCCCCGCTTCCTTCCCGGCTCTTGGCACCGTTTTGCGGTTTGCCTAAAAAGTCATATTAATAATGAAAATTCTACAGTAGCGAAAAGTTTAAATGGACGAAATTCGCTGCGGAGTAGCCGGCCCTCATAGCCCTGCAGCAATGCAGATGCGGCGCCAAGCTGTGCCCGCCAGGAGGAAGCTGAAAGCCATAGAATGAGGAGTGTGTGTGCTGGAAAGTAGAAATGTGTAATGTATGACAAAGTGCTGAACTTAAGGCGAGACCAAAAAACAGCAAGATAGAGCCGAAATGTGTTTACAATAAAGTCAATTTGCTGATTTTAATAGGTTCATTCTAGAGGAAGTTGAGCTCATTTCACTTGGACCAATCCAAAAATATTAATAAGTTTATGTCGATACCCCATACAGAATACTATTTTCACTTTAACTGCATAAAATATCTTTCATCACATGGCTATAATTTAACATAAGAAGCAGTAGCGTTGTTCAAGCCACATGCTCACTCGCTCACATTTCACTTAATATGATTTGTGCTGCCAAAAAGCCATAAAGTGCCGAGCTAAATTGCTAAAATATTTCAAAAACCCGCCACAATATTATGTAAGTACGTCACTATATATATCAGTGTATAAATGTGCGGCTGGCGAAATATGGTTGCGTGTGAGCGAATCACCCACGTAAGTATCAAGCTTCGTCGACGCTTTAAATTGAGCAACTTGGTTCCTGGCGTGGAAGGAAAATGCAGTAGAACCGCAACAACAGAGCGTGCCCATAGAACGAACAAGAAGTATTTTCTGAGAAGAAAGTTGCATAAGGAAAGAGCAGTAATAGAAGCCTAGCTGGCTGGGATTTTAATCAAATACATCCAAACGGCTTGCCTCAGTTCGAACATCGAAGGACGCTACTGAGACCTTATTTGGAGATTAGCCAGCTTGAAATATACATGAAAGCGAGAACTCACGTTGGGAATATATTTTATATTCGTAGTTTTCCTTCGATCGATTTTTTCTTTCCATCTCTAATACACAGATCTTATTATGGCGGAAAATGCATTTGAAATTCATCAGAAGCGGTAGGTAGCAAACCCAGAATCTCACATGACAGCCGCCCGCCTTTGCATCCATATCTTCCCTGCCCGTTCCCTTCCCAATCAACTTACTTCTGCTTCTCTGCCGCTGCCAAGCATGTGCAAGTCAGCCGAGATCCTTGCCTTTCTCGCCCTCTTATTTTTGTTGCATTAAAGTTTCAAATATAATGACGTTAAATAAAATTGGATGCGACTTAAAAATTGAACTTTTATTGGCTTCCCCATTTCCGATAGATGAAAAACGAAAATGCCATAAATATATGAAAAGTGAAATTGCTATTTTCGGGGTGTGCATGTCGGGTGGAAATTCACTAGCATGTTTTACAAGCGATATATATATATTCCATTCTTTGGCTTCGCTTTAGTTCATTTAGTTGGGGAGTTGATTATTAGAAGGCAAAATATTTGACGTTTGACGTTTACTTACACGTACAGTGTAATTAGTTGCTTTAATTCGGATTTTAAATAAACAATTAAATACTCTGTCACTTGATGGCTTTATAACTCGATTTTTTGTTGGCTCAACTTCATTAATTCCGTTCTGGCTGTCATTAGGGACCAACTGGGAACGTCTTTGTGATAATTGTATGTGCCTCCACAAACACTCGGGATGCAAAGTTCCCGCTTCCCATACATACATAATTTTAGTCTCCATAAGCTGGCGAAGTTTGTTTATCATTCTATCCCCGCCGAAAAGAACGGAGAATATTTCTTAAAGTATACTTTCGCGGACACTGCCATTGTTTGTGTGTTGGCTTTAGCGTCGGCTGTTGGGGTCTTTGTTTGCTAACTGCATTGGCTCTTTGTTGCGCAGCAGCTGCAGAAGGCGGGCGAAGCGGCAATGGAGCTAGTTTTGGGGCCAGGGAAGTAGATGGAGATGGGGCAGGGATGGGATGGGTCTGTTTCGGGAACCACAGAGCACCAAACAATGCCGGAGATGCTGTCGAGCGGGTCTGTGGTTATATTTTGGTCTCTTAAATAATAAATGCATTTCCCTGACACTCACACATTTCCGGCGAACTCGAAATGGCGGTTGGCGGGTGGAAATGGAAAATCCCATTTTCCCCCCTATCATGCTCTTGAAATATTTTGCACTTCAACAGTCAAATGCCTACAACTTAATCAAACATTTTTCATGATGTGTGCTCACCTCGCAGGCAAATTAGATGACAAGAGGTGGTGGTGGGTGTGGGTGGTGGGCGGTGGCTGGTTGGCTGTGGAGGGTGGATGGTGGTGGTTGTTGGTGGTGTTCAGGATACCTTGACGAGCGTCTGACACGACTTGACATACGATGCCACTTACGATATGTCTTTGTTTCTTTTACGTTTTCGTTACGTTTGCTTTGTTTCCCATCCCCGAGCCGCGTCCTGCCTGTTTGGCTTATTTGTTTGTTTCTGTTTGCTTTGCCTTTTGATATCTCAACTTTTGGCGCGTGGCTTTGGCGACACTTAGCGCTTAGCAATCGCCTGTATTTCTGGGCTTGGGCTTGGTACATGCAGCACGCTCTTATCGGTGGCAGAGACAGACAAGGACCTTCGACTTGTCACAGGCGCCCCCGCCTAACCTACGCCACGCCACCTGCCCCCCAAGCTCTCTGTGCGTTATTTATTTATTTATTTTTTTCATTACATGTGTAACAAAGTTTTGCATTTGCTTTGAGCTTGCCCCCGCCCTTTAAAAAAAGACTTGAACAAATATTTCGAACATGTGAAAATGGTGCCCCATCCCACTATGGGGCCAACGACCACCATATGTGGCCAAAACCCATTTTTTAAAAGTCGTTAAAAAATTTTTTTTTTAATTGGAATGTATTCAAAAAACATCAATCTATCATGTTACGTACTTGAAATTTTAACA
>VNJU01001944.1:0-24832 GCA_008042675.1 Drosophila seguyi
TTTGGTTTTGAAGCTCCTGTAATGGGGCGCCTCTGCGGTCCAAGAGAGGTAGTTGGCTCAGGCAGGACAGGAGGGGGGGAGGTTAGGGCTCCCATATCGCAGTGTGCGAGTGCCTATACATTTTATGTGTGTGTGCCAGTGTGTGCCAGTGTGTTTGTGTTAAACTCAACGAAGCTTAAAAGCTTTGTTTGCACCATGAACGACTTCAATATTTGTAGTCTGTATTCTCCACTTGATTTCCCAGCCGATGGTATGTAAACCAGAAAACACTGGCTTTTCTTATTAGCCAATTGGTTATACATAGATTTTAAAGAGTTTTTGGGGATATATGCAGGGAAAGTCCCTGTTTATGAGATTTATCTTATCGTTTTTGAGGAACTTACTCATAATATTTATTTATTATTTTAGATCAACTAATCTAAATAAAAATATGTGATTAAAGACTTTGGTAAGATTTTGCACTAAGTAGTACTTATGGTTTTTTAATAAAATCGAATATAAAAAACTGTAAGATAAATTTATTACACATATTATTTTAAGGACTTTTTTTTAATGATATATTAGTTGGATTTCTTTAACAATTTGTTCAAAGGCTTAAAATCTTGATAGTCGTTTAAAACTGTAAATCTATCTAATCAAGATATGACTTGTTGTCAAGTACCGTTAGACGCTATTTTTAACACAATTTATAGCTTCACAACTTTAAATTTACCATGCATTTCATTGCTTTATATTTTATAGATTTAAAGTAAGCCTACTTAAACATTTAAATGCAAAAATACACTTTTCTCATTAAACTCGAGGAATTTTGAATAGATTTTATTTATGCAGTTTGTGAATGCAGCCCAAGGAGGCCTCCGCCTGGGTCCCCTATCAATGCTAGTGGTTTGTTCCTGGGGTGTTCCCAACCCCATTCCCCCCCGCTCTTGACTTTCCCCCCCTTGGCAAACTGTGCCATTCTATTGAGTGGCGCGCTGCCGCCCCCCTTTTCACGCACGCCGCCGCCTCCCTGCCGCTTGGCCGAGAAGTGCAAGGAAAGCGAAAACGAGCTAAAATGTGGGGTGAAAAAAAAGAGAGGAGAAAAAAAAAAGATTGTTGAGGCAGCCACATAATCCACTTTTGCCCCTACCGCCACCCCTGGGAAGCCCCGACCATGGAGTGTGCCTTTTGTTGCTGCGGAGAAATATAAAAAATAATTGGAAGTCGCTTGCAACGATGTTGTCGCTCTCGTCAGCCTCGCCGTTGACGTTTTGCTTGTTAGCTGCACTGTACTCTCTCCCCGTCTCTCCTGCCAGCTCTCCAGTTTCCCGCCAACCCCCTCCCCCGACAATTTCCCATTTCCCTATGCCTCCTGTATGCTTTCCTGCGGTTTCACTCTTCTTTTTCTTTCTCGTTTTCCCCACTGCAGTCGCCTTTGATTTGACTTTTGTTTGCTGGTGATTAGGAGACCAAGAAGTGGAAGCTGTTCCCCAGATTTGTATAAACAATTCGGGAATGGTTCATTGGGAGGTATATATGGGGGGGAAAATTGTGGGTCTTAAGGGGGAAGAGGAAGGGTAAGTTAAGGGATTTTTGATATTTGAGTGGTAGATTGGGTAAAATTTTTAGGTCTAGAATTAAGGTGAAGAGATGGGCTTAAGTTAAAGGATTTTGTAAATTTTAGAGTTAGTTAAAAAATTGTTATATAAATTTGATTGGTTGATAGTTCCAGAATTTATGGATCTATGAATCTAAACTCTCCTCAGCATCGGTGTACTTTCTCTAAGAAGACTCTGGCCTGATCAGAAACAACACATCCCAAAAGTTCTAAGCAACCCATTTAGAAACTCGAAATATATCAGGAAAAATATTCAACATAACCCTTAACCCTGCCTTTCTAAAAAATCAATCTTAAATTATCAAAATTTACAAACACTAATAAAAAAAACCTGACAACAGAGACCATTTGCATCTTCCCCTAATTTGGCCTATGGGTATCGCCGGAAAATCTCTGAAATCCGTTGACACTCTCGCTTGACCCCCCAAAAAACCCCCTTTGTGTCCTGTCAACATCAGCAACTTTTCTGAATGTCCTGCTAAATTAATAATTTTGATTGAGCGCCCCTTTTGGTTCTTGACTTTTCGCTCTTCAACACTCTTCAACCGCCACCGCCCAGCCCCCCCCTAATCGTTGTGTTATCCGCCGTGTTTTATCAACACTTTTGCATCATCTTGGGCCCATCGTCGTCGTCGTCGTCATCATCATAATCATAACTATTATTATTAACGGCAGAGAAACGAGCCTATTTAGCGTCAACAGGCACAAAATCGTCTGCTACCCCTTGGTTTGCTGTACACACACACCCCCTCCCTGGCCCATTCCCTACCCCTATCTATCCTATGTATATCCCCCAACTCCAAACCCCTAGAGAAACCCTCCCCCAAGGGTTTTGGCAACCGAAGAAGCAAAAAAAAAAAAAAAAAACCAAGCAAATTTCCCACAAAACTTTAGCAGGCGATAAAAATTTGTCTACATTAGCTGAGAGAAAGAGGCAAATAGGGCCACGCCGCACGTTGCACAGTTTTGTGGCATATGCCGCACGATTATACACGGCAAGGAAATGTTGGGTTACTACTTAATAAGAAACTATTAAGGTTTTTGTATATAAGGGTATTAAAATTGGTAAAAAAAAGAGCAAATGAAATATTTTAAATAATTATTTGTAGGTAAAACAGCATAATTTGCTTACGTTTATCTTTGATTGATTTTATTTTAAAATATATAGAATAAATTAATATAGTTTCATTAATAAATTCTTTATTTTTAAACTTTCTAAGTTCTATTTAAGAGCTGCTTTAATCGTAGTTTTTATTAAAATAAAATTTCTATAAGTTAAACTGTCTTTCAAGGGACCCCCCATAATTATTTATAAACTTGCTTAATATTTCTTTCTTCCTAATTTCTTATTTATTTATTTTTTTCAACGTTTTCCAAGTGCTTTTTTGCTTATTAAATCCTCCCCCTTCCAATTGCCTCATCGAAAACTATCGTTTATCTAAAGTTTTGCAATGTTTTTGGTAACAATCTTAACGTTATTCGTTGGTATTTGGAATTCGAGGCGAATCCTCTTTGGGCCACCTTTTGACTGCGTGTGTGGGTGCCATTTACAAGGGACAACCGTTGGTCTGCTGTCATTCCCCCGAAAGCCCTACTACTGGTTGGTAACACCCCTTCGATGGCACCCCTCTTAAAACCAGGGAAGCCCCCCCCCCCCGTCAACTCAGTGCAATTTGTGGCCTGGCTTTAAGTTTCTGGCTTAAGTGCGCATGTCCTGGCCAAAGGAGATTGGTGTCTGCCCGCTGCTTTCCTTGCTCAATTATTGACGAAATATTTTTGAAATTTCCTCGGATTTCCCTTGGATTCTCTCGAATTCTGTTAATTGCCCTCGAAAAGCCCTCTTCCCTTCCCTTTCAACTGTTTCGTATTAACTGATTTTGCAGCTGCTATTGTTTTTCCGCAAGTGCGTTGACATAAACAAACAGAAAGTTCACACACTGCGACAGCGGCAAGTAAATAAATACGAGAGTTGTGATGGAAAATTGCATTGCATTTCGTTAAATGGGGAAACGTTGAAGCCTAATTGAATATCACATCGCCACCAAGAGCAACAACTGGCAGTAGAGTTCTCCGACTAGCAAATCCCACTTGACGACAGCGACGGCGAGCAGCTAAGACAATCGCAGAAGGCGTGACACCAACCCCTATACCCCTCTATATATATATATATCTATATATATATGTTTGGAATAGGGGCCTCCTCCGTCCGAATCATCTCCTGAGCTCTTGGCCTGTGCTTTCATTGCATCAAAACAAAATTCAATTAAGTTGATTGCAAATCGTTGCCGTCAAAATGAAGGCGAAATGCGAAACAAAAGGAAATGAAATCGGGGCACAAGTTGCATGGATGGAGAATAGGCGTTTCAAGTCGGAATTGCAAATCAAAAAATTGCAAAAAAAAGGAATCGAAAAAGAAGCTGAAATTTTGACTAAAGTTGGTCAAAAAAAAACCTTTATAAACTCAATGGCAATTTTAAAAAATAAATTTAATGTATTATTACATTGTTGCTTTAAAAAATAGTAGTTTTAAATCCGCTTAAAAAAATATTTAAAAGAAATAAAAATTTTTTCAGTATTTTATAGGTGTTTTTTGGGATTTATTCTGCGTATACGTAATATTAGTTTTTCTTTTCTTTTCTGAGTATTACATGTAATATTTTATATTGCTTTTTTTTTTCTTTTCTAAGTATTAAATGTAATTTTTTATAGTGGCAGGATTTTAATCACATTTTACCCTGACTATATACATTTAAGTATATCACATTACGTATACGTAATATTCGCATTACATTGTTTTTTGAAACAAGTTTAAAGTTTTGTCAGCGATAGCCTACTTTTTATGCCAATCATTTACAATATGTATTATTTTATATATTTAAATGGATTTCCCATGGATTTCATGTTTTTTATGGCCTAGTTTTTTTTTTAATTTCCCATTTGACCATCCAATTTTATTAACAGTTTTGCACTGTTAATTAAAGCTTTCATTTCACTCGCTCGCCCCTAGTTTACTCGTTAACCCTTTGCTGCTGGTGTTTATTTTTTTTTTTGTAGTTTGCCTGTGGCCGGTTCGTGTCATCTATTGGCCAACTGCTCTGGGCCAAGAGAGAGGCTAATTGGTATTGTCAGCACACTGCCAGTGTCATTTAGCCAATATAATGTTTTCACCAAAGTTGCATGCATATTTAAGCTCGAAAAAAAATATGTCAAACTTTATAATTTATATTTAACGCAGAAAAAATGGTGCGTGTATCTTGTCTCTGTTCTTTTATTTTTTTTTTGCCCCTGTCAATGATTTATTTAACTATAGTAGCTGCACTTACGGGTGTAAAATATATATATTAATTAATTTACAAAACATATGCGAGGCTTTCAAGGCTTGACAGCAAAGAGCAATTTTCGGTGTCGGTACCACACGGCGTATGTGTAATTATTTTCATACGCACTGTATGACAGTTTTTAATTATATTTTTAATGATATAAATCAAAGATTACCGACAGATCTTAAAGTTTTTATTGACTAAAACTTGAGTACATTTTTATAGACAAATGTTTTAAAATGTAATTGTTTGAAACGCCTGTTTTTGTGGCCACAAATTGGACAAAGTTTCGGGTAATTGTACTTCTCTAATTGCTTTATTACTACACAGCTTTAATTGCTCGTTCTAAAAACGCTCGATGTTAATTTACAGCTGTTATTTAACAGCCCTCTGTGGCGAGAGGCGAGAAAGGGCGATTGCTTGACTTGCTTTTGTTTTTTTTTTGTAATGTTTCCTTTGTTTTGTTTTGATTCGGTCCGTCAGCCCAGCGTCTGTGTGTTTGCCTATGTTTTCTTTTCGCTCTCTTTCTATATCTCCATTCCCGTTTGGGTTGCCTTCCCACCACCTCCTCCTCCTGCTGCTGCTGCTTAGTTTCTCCTCTCAGTTCCCGAAACATGGAGAAAAGACCCTTTGTAAATTTTAATGGCAAATCTGCTGCCATTTGCGGCACATTTCGCGTACAATTTTCATTTTTGTTATGCCCACATATTTATTTTCATGGCTTGTCCTAGGTGGTTGGGCGGCGCTGTGCGCGGGGTGGTGGCGGGGATAGGCTTTTCTTTGACACTGAGAAAAATTACAATAGAAAAAAATATTGGTCGATCCAATTAAGAAGCCCTCAAAAGTAGGCAGTGGTTTCTGATAACTAATTACCAGTTATCTTTAGCCTTATACATTTTTAATTTGAAAGTAGGGTATACATTTTTAGCAGTGTTTACAACATTGCTAAAGGGGCGCACTTTACATTTGTTTTGTTTATTTTGGCGTGAGCGTTGCCAGCGTGAGAGAGAGAACATTGGAAGACATGGCCATCGTGCGACAAGAGAGTGAGCGCGAGTGCTGCTATGTCTGATTACGAGTGATAGTGTGAGTGGGGAGCCCCATTTGGGGAGCCGGCAAGAGAAGAAGAGAGAGTGATGTGAGAGAATGTCGATGGCTCCGACTCTCTGCATATTGTTGCTGCTTTTGCCGCCGCCGCTGTTGCTGTTGCTGTTGCTGTTGCTATTGCTGTTGTTGGCATGCCATTTCCCGTTATCAGTGGCAGACTTTCTGCCAACCTGCTGTCGCACGCTGTCGACGTCGACGTCGCTGTTTCTGCCGCCGCTCAACGGTGACGCCACGAAAGCCTAAAGGCACAGTGGGTGTAAGATAACTATTTTTGGAGAAAATTTTAATAATATTATTAATATTTTATGGGATGCAGGTTTTATTATCAATATCTCAACTTGATAGATTTTTAAACGTTATAATAAAATCTTTTCAAGAGCTTTTTTTCTGCCCCACTGTGCCTCTAAACTCTGTCCCTCATTTTGGATTTCTGTGCGCACGCCATGCCAGCTAATTTTGGATTTTCTAAGCGAGCGGAGTGAAATATTTTTAGCTTTTCGATTGAGACTGCGACGCTAGCTGCTAAGCTGACTGTTACGCCGGCAGCGACGCGACGGAGCTAGCCACATGCAGATTTTTGCAATTGTTTGCCTTATTTGGCCGCTGACGTGATTTTGTTGTTGCTGTTGTTGCCGCTGTATTTTTAGCCACTTGATTTATCATTCTCACTGCGTTTACGCTGTATTTGTGGCTAATCAGTATTTATCTCTCTTTTCTTCTCGTTACAGGTGAGTGTCGTCCCCCCATTCTCTTCCTTTTGTGGAAATATGCACACAAAATGTGCAGATATAACCGTAAGTTAAGCTAAGCTAAGTCAGTTTAAGAATATTGGCATTTTTGTGGAATGTTTGCTGTTTGCCGTCATCATTGGCGAGTTATTTTTGATAAGAGAGCCCCGAGAGTCGATGATGAAGTCAAGATCACGGGTTACGTATACGCAGCGTGGGTCACGATTCGCATAAAGCGGCGGTTTGTAAAAATGTGTATAACAGTTGATAAGATAATGATGAAACAGTTGATGAAATATTTTTAAAAACAAAGGTTTTTCTAAAGAAACGTGCTTTTAGTATGATTCCCAAGTAGATTTTTAGCTATCTGATAAATTGTTAATATATAATAGACTTACACTTAAAAAGACTTAAAAGACGACTCCACCGTTGCACTATAATTCCCAAGTAGTTTAACATTTTATTCCAAATGTATAATTTCCCCCAATTATGTATAATTTGTTCTCAGTGCCTGAGGATTTATAATAATTGTGTCATTTGGCGTAAACAACAAATCAATGTGTGCGGTGGTGCTGGCGTGTGGCAAGAAGATATTTAAAGCGAACTCGCTTCCATGTCCCATTCCATACCATTCCAATTTTCCCCCCCTTTTTGAAAACTCCATAGAATATCCCCACTTCTCTGGCCTCTCTCAATTATTCTATGCAACTGTGGTCGGTATTTTCTCAGCTTTTCCACCGCTTTTCCGACGCGCCGCGTCGCCTGGCTTTGAAGTGTTTACATTTTGCGTTTGAATTATCGCTGCTTTATATGCTTCGCTTTGATTTTCTATTCACTTGTTGTTATTATTGCTCCTCAGCCAGCGTCTGCTTTACTTATTTTAAGCTAATTTTAGTATTTAGCTTTCGTTTGCATTTCAATTCAATTTGAAAAATGAGGGAAAATGCTGCGGGAAACTGCTGCCGCCTATTCGATGAGCATGGCCTGGACTGGACTGTACTTTTTATTTTAAAATTTCCAATTCAATTTAATTGTTGTTCTTTTTCTGTTTTCTCCTTCTACTGTTGTTATTTTTGTTTCGCTTTCTGATTTGATTTGTGTATTTGGCTTGGCGCCGTCAGGCCTGCTAACAAAAGAAAAAGATTGTTTTCAAAGATATCATTTCCCAGAAACATGGAAATTATAAGGGCAACAAGAGCGGATAATTTGGGAAAATCTTAATAAAGAGGAGTACGAAAATGGAGTATATGTTATTTATAGAATTATTAAGGATTTTCAGAAATCCTTCTACGGTTATACTTGTAAAAAATGTGTTTTTAACGTCTCACTTTTTTTTGTGGATTTGCTTTTGATTTAGCAGGATTCCCCGTTTTTTCAGCTTTCTTTTCGAATTATTTTATCTGGTATTTCTTTTTTGGAACTTTATCGCTTAGCAGTGAGAAAGATCCCCCTTTTACTCTTTCTCATTCTTCGAATGTCTCTCTTTTTCGCTCTCTTTCTCTGTTCACGCAGTTTGCCTTCAGAGAAGCCGAGTTTTGTTTACTTGTGTTACCTTATTGTTGTTGTTTTTTTAGCTGTCGCAATTGAAGCGCAGTTTCAGCTGTACAATATACAGTTGCGGTGAAAATAATAAAGAAATAAAAGAATTTAAAAGTTGAAATTTATTGAAACTCTTTAGAAATACAATTCCTGGCTTTTAAGCTAAAATAACTATATATTGATTTTTTAAAATTTTAGGTTTGGAAATAGAGAAATACAATTTATGTGTGCTACAAAATGCATATAAATTTAGCAACCATTGTTGTAAAAAGAAACTTAAATTTAAGTTTTTACCATTTCCCTTCTTTTCCATTTATCTTGGGAGCTATTATTGTGACCGCAACTGCAGCTGTACGCGTACTCCTACCCATATTCCTATATCTATACCTGTACCCATATAGCTATATAGCCACAATACTGAGCTATGCGAAATCCCTTGAAGCGTTTCAACGTATTACTTTTTGTTGTTATTGTTGTTGTTTTGCTGCGCTTCGGTTTGTTTGATTTGGCTTGCTCACCTTCGGCTCAACAGCCAGCCAGCCAGCCAGCCATCCAGCGTGCCAGCAACAACAACAAAATCGAATTCACTGAGACGTCGACTGAGACGCTGACTGAGAAGCCGACCGAGGCAGCAACAGAGGCTGGGGACTCGAACTGAAACTCAAAACGAATCCGAATCCGAGGCTCGTGCTGTTTCATTTGAATGAGCACACGACGGAGTTTGAGGCGCATTGAAGACACAGTGAAGCCTTTTCAACAATTTCCTACAGCTTAAGGAGTGTTTCCTCATTTTTTCCAAAACAAACTTGTTTACTATTGTTATTGTTCGCTCTTGTTGGTGTATTGGTGAAAAAACGAAGAGTGATGTACTTTCTAGGGACTTTTATACAAGTTCAATTAATTTTCTATAATTGTTATAGTGTTACTTCTTAACACACTTCTTTACTTTTGTTATTTTTGTCTTTCATTGGTGTATTGGAATTGTTGAAATGGGTGTATTGGTGAAATATTTAACCAACTTAAAATTTCTAGGTTTTTTTATTATTATTTCTTATTATTTTTAAGCAAACTTGTTATTGTTGAAATGTTGAAATTGGTGTATTGGTGAAACCGAACCAGCGAAACCTATTATATTTGCATAATTTCGGCTGTAAATCATAAAAGCATGGAATAAAACCCTTTTCTTAGTTTACAGCGTTACTGCAATTATGGTTTCACGTTGTTTTTCGCCACAGTTACAGTATTTACTGTGACTTGGCAGGCAAATTAGGAGCCTTTGGTTCCAGTTTGTGAAAACTTTCAAATTAGTTAAACCAAATTGGCAGCTTTAGGGCCATTTCCACATATTTCTGCTCACTTGAAACGTAGCTAAAACTATGGGTATTTCGTCATTGCCTAAGAAGTTACTCGAAAGCCGTAGAAAATATATACTATATTACATACATATTAAGTACTTACTGAAGAATCTTATATAATAATCTCCATACTTTGGAAAATGAATTGCACATTCTGTTTTTATATTTCCCTCATCTTGTAAGGTGCCATGGTGCGAGTACTTGTTACCTGTTCAGTCATTTATCACTGGCTTCTTAGGCAAATACTCAACATTCCGCCCCAAAATACCTCCCCCTATATACACTCTTATATATCCCATAAATATCGTATTAAATATTTGCCATAGAATCGCCATCGATGTTGGTATTTCGCGTTTGCATTAACGCCAAATGTTGTCTGTTTATCTCCGCTAGTTATTGTTCGCTGCCCATAGGTGGTGCGTTGGTGGTGTTATGTGCTGCGACGCCTGTCTTTCGAGGGATAAGGGGGTGATGAGGAGGCGGACGGTGATGAAGGGGGCGGGTTTTTGCGCCTCTGTTGTTTGGTGGTTGCAAACTTTTGTGGCATTGCCAGTTGATTGGATTGCCATGAGATGAACTTGGCGTGAGTGTGTGTGTGTGCGAGTGTTGTGCGAGTGTGGCAAGTGATTTATGAGTCCCCCGTGCTGATATGGGATATGTGATATGGCGATAGATATACAATAGATACAATGTCATTAGCGTCCTTCTCGATACAACCCAGGGTTCGTGGCGAAGATGAAAATGCAATTTCTGTACGTTTTTTCGTCTCATTTTTTTACACAATTTTAATTCAATCATGATTAAAAATTAGCTAGAAACGTACAAGTATCTTATTTCATAGAAGCTTGTTTTTAAACCAATCGATATGCCATAAATTAAGGGGCTAAAATGTATTTTAGTCAAGAAAAACATGTGCCTTTTATTTTAATTGCAAACTGAAGTCTGAGCATATGTTTACCTTCGAATTTTCTTGTTTTTATAAGATTTTTTAAGATATATTTAACAATATTCTCTATATTCTTGAGAATTTCGAACTCAAAAACCTAGCCTTGACTGTCTTGCCACAAAAACCAGAAATCTCCTTTAAGCCCTATGACAAACTTTAACTAAATTTGACGAAATTTATACAAAAGTAAGAGTATCTGCCCCTTTCGATCCACACTCCACCCACTCACAGCTCGAGGAGAGGGGTGATGGCTACACGGACTCGGAATCCACTGATGCAATCGATGGACCCGATCTTCTCTTGCGGCTTCGAGGTCTTTGGGCGAGTGCAGGGCGTAAAGCTAAGGAAACAGACCCAGGATCTGGCCACTCTGAACCATGTCCGCGGCTGGGTGATGAACACCGACGAGGGCACGGTCAAGGGTGAGCTGGAGGGCACTCTGTCCAAGGTCAACGAGCTCAAGTTCTGGCTGCTGAACTTCGGGAGTCGAGGGGCCATTATCGAGCGGGCCGAGTTTACGCCCACCAGAGAGATCAACTCCCACACTTATAGCCGCTTCTCCATACGCTACCGCCCTCAGCCACCCAACAAGCTCCTGGCCATTAAGCTGGATTCCTGAAGATCCATCGCGGGAGGTGTGACGTTGTGATCTCTGTGTGTGTGTGTGTATTGTCCAGTGCCAAAATTCTAACTGTGTTTGTTGTAACGCCGTCGCTTCACGGAACGAACGTCCATTTTGAAAAGCCTCAAAAGTGAAAAACTGGCTGGCAGCCACTAATTAAGCTTCACAAAGAAATGCTCAGCGCAATTACATGCCACATGTGTGTGTGTGTAAATGCACTGGAAATAAACAAAAGCTGGCCTGAAACATATACTATATACTATATGTTTTTTTTTACTACAGGATTTTTTGTGTAATTAGGTTTTTTGGAGTTATTTTCACTAGCTTAGCTAGGAAACGTTTTAAAAATTCTCACTTATCAACCTTTGAAAATACAAATTTTAATATCAAGCACTATCAACATTAATTTTGAATCTTGAAAGACTGGATTTTCGTAGAAAAATATATAGAATTCTTGGGAAAAAAAGTTCAAATACAAAACAAGTATTCTTTAAATTCGTAGAAATATTTCCGAGCTTTAATTGATTAAAAATAATTTTTTTCCTTATTATTAAGTTTTCTAAATTACTTTTATGATTTTTTGAGTGCATTTAAGCTAATATATAAGTATATACTGTAGAGTACCTGTGTATATAGTATTTATATGCGAAAGATGGCTCGCTTAGACAGACACCTGCAGCCTCAGCTCTGTCTCTGTCTCTAGCTCTGACTTTGGCTTTAACCAAAGCTTCTCCATATAGCTTCAGTTTCACAGTTTCAGCCTCGTCTTGGCCACATTTCCAGTTGAGCGACGCCCCAAACTGGCAATGAGTTTTTACGAGCCAACAACAGCCAACAGCCGGCAGCCGTGAGGCACAGTCATAGACCATACGGAATATATAGTCTACAGGCGAAATATATATATAAATATATTATATATATTGTTTATACATAGCAAAGAAAACGGGTAACAAATATTTATTGTCCGAGTAGAGCAGAGGTTCAATAGTTTGGCTAGATTCTTAATGGAAATTGCTAATTAAATTAGTAAAATAAAGGTACTCAAATTGTCTATATCTTTTTAAATAATTAAACAGAACCGTTTATATTTATAGTAAAAAAACGTTGCTTAAACTTACCATTTGGGGTTTATCTTGGGTTTTCTTTTATAGATTTTTAAAAATTTAATACTAGTAGAATTTCTAGAGATTTGTATAAATTCATTTATTGTTTTAAAAATCTTGAAGTAGCATTTGATTGTAACAAAGATTTTCTACAAATTTTTTAAATAGAAAATATATACCATTACTTTTTTATTAGATTGTTTTATAAGAAATAATCAGGGACTGTCGCCATATAAAATTATAGAACTTAGGAAAGAGCCATTTCCTAATTGTATGATGTCATTTTTTCCGGTGAAAAATTCCAGTTTTGTCTAAGCCTTTTAAATTTTTAAATTCTGGAATTCTCGAACTCTGTCTGTCATTTGTAATTTTTCTCAGATTTTATGATGAAATTTTTGCAATTAAAATCGAACAGAAATCGAGGTGGCAACATGCTTTTCTTATCACTTTTTGCGGATTGTCCAAGACTCGGTGGCATTGCTGTTGTTGTTGTTGTTGTTGCTTTGGTGTTGGTGCTGCTCCCAAATGCCCTCCATGGGTCGCTGACTACAGTGACGCCTCTGCTTCGGCTGATGCCGCCGTTGGCTGCTCTGTCAGCGTCGAAGCACTGCGCATAATCACAACAAAATCAAACAAATGAACGGCACTGACACAGCAGCAATTAGAGATGCTGTCACAGCTAGTTTGTAGGCATATTTTTATAAAAGGTGTTTATTTTAATTATTAATTACCTGTGTATAAATTTTCCTTTTACTATCTGCTTGTTCCAAAATTTAATATAATTATTTTAGAGTTTTAAAAAACGGAAATAACCTTTTATTTAATTTTTTTCACTCAAACTTTTAAGGAAGCTTACATTTTTTTCTATTTCCTATTAATTTCTCACAATTTGTAGCTACTATTTGTGAGCTTACAGCACTGCCATGAGCAGCAACAGCAACATGAGCAACAGCGGCAGCAACATGACCGCAGCAACAGCTTCGCAGCAGCAGAAACACGCGCTGCTGCGAGTGTGCGTTGGTGTGTGTGCTGTGTGAGGTTGTGTTGGCAACTTCGTTGCGTGTGTAACAGGCGCCCAGATTTCGGCGAGAGAGAGCGCGCGCCGAGGCATAAGAACATTTCTCGCGCGGAGTGGAGTGGATCTGGGTGGATGTGTTCCCATTTGTGTGTTGATGTTGCTGTTGTTGTGGTTGCGGAATTTTTATAGGTTAAGCTGTCAGGGAGGGGCAGGAGGCCGGGGGAGGCTGTGTAGATGTGGCCAGCAAAGAGGGTTGTTTGCCCGCCTGCCTGCCTGCCTGGCTGCTGGTGTGGTGGCCTTAACTAGTTTCAGCCGGCCGGTGTCGTTGCCTTGTAACATAACAGCGAGCGAAAAGGCGCTGCAAAAAGAAAGAAAAAAAAATCCAACGAGATAAAGAGAGTGAGCGTGTGAGCGCGATTCTTAATCGCTGTTTCACTCAAAACCTTTTTGAGTGACTCCTGGGATCTTAACCCCCCCCTTTTGAGCGCAAATTCCTTAGCCTCCACTGTTTCCGGTTGTCACTTCCTTATTTAGTTGTTTCATGTTATTTGCTGTTGGTCCTTGTTTTCGGCAGCTCTGCCCCCAAATGTGTCCTTGTAGGCTCAACCCAATTTAACAGCCATCAAAGCCTGCCAGCGACGACGACGAATTCAATTTCCCTGAAAGCTTGCGGAGAAACTTGCCTGGCCATTGACGATCATTAGCCGGATTATTATTAGTCTATTAGTGGTAATAAAATTTATGGCACAAATATACAAATTGAGGGAAAACTTTGCTGACGCCGAAAAATGGAAATTGAAAACGATGGACTCGTTGGGGCAGGGAGGGAGGGAGGGATAGAGGGCGCAGGACAGGTTGTCGCGGCATACATAAATGCAAACACTTTGTGCAAATATTTGTGTCATTAAACAAATGACAAACGAATTGGTTTCAGCACGAAAGAGCAAGAGAGTGAGAGAGAAGCTGACATGCAACATGCTAACAGCGAGCAGCAGGCTTATCAACATGGCCATGTTAGAGTGCTGCTATAGCCCTGTTAAGAGCACCCCCGCATTAACATGTACTGGCTCTCGCCTCCTGCTTCCCACCCCCCAAACGCTCGCCCGAAACACTCACTCGCCGCCCAACGCAGCAGCAGCAGCGCTGCAACAATGCAAAACGCAAACTTTCTCGCTGCCAGCGCCTCTGCCAACGTCGCTCGTCGGTCGAAGTCGGCTCGTTTGGTTTCGCTGACAGCGGCTCGTGCCAGTACTCAACCGACTGCCAAACGGCGCACCAAACAGCAGCAGCAGCAGCAGCAGCTAAAGCAGCAACACCACTAGCAACAGCAGCAGTAATTGCCGCACGGCAGCAGCAGCAGCAACAACACAAGCTAAAGAAAAGCTGTGCGTTGGTTTTTTTGTGTTTTTTTAATTTTCGTTTGCGGTTCGGCGATAAAAACACACAACAGAAACATCAAAACAAAGGCAGCAGCAGCAATATTCAGTGGCATTAGCAACACACAGTCATAAACAAAAATAATATTTTAAAAGGCCCTTAAACTTAATTAAGAAATAAACAAAAAAACAAGTGAAGTGCCAAGAAATATATTACAAAATAGGAAAATAATTAAAGAAACGAAAAGCAAAAGTGTAAAGTGAAAAAACAAACATAAAAACAAATTAAAATAAAAGAAAAAAGGGAAAACAAATTCAAAATAAAATAAAAACAAAAACACGAAAGCCCTATATATGTTATCAGTGATGTTATAAAGATCATTACAACATTTCTATGAATATTTAAATAACAATTTTAATATCAAATAAAAACAATATGAAAATGTGTGATTCAAACTTAATATATAATATTAGTCTTGCAAAAACCTTTAAACATGAATAATTAATTTAAAGAAGAACCCAAAACCAGGCTGAATTTTTGAAGTAAATCCCTTATCCTATTTTCAGGAATTTCATCTGAAATTTCCTAGATTTTCTTCTGCTTTATTCAGTGTCTCCAAGCACATTTTTATTTTCTTTTTTTTTTTGCTTATTTATTTGACATTTTATTTGGTGAGAAATTATGCATGGCAAATGCAGATTTATTAGGTGAGGCGCAGACTTTGGCCAAGATTCACGTAAGATGCACGACATGAAATGGCCAAAAATTAAAAATCATAAATCAAAAGTGCTAAATAAATCAACCAAAAAAATCGTGTGTCTATGTGTGTGTGTCTGTTTTTTCCCACTCTTTCGCCCAATTGAAACCATTAATTACATTGCAGTAATTTTCCTCTGCCGAAATTTTGTTTTTCATAAATTTGTGCAGCATAAATTTTGATTTTAATGATTCTTCTTCTGTTGAACATTATAATTTTTTTTTGGCTAAATCCAAAGTGATTTTCTGTTTGATTTCTCCTCGTGCCTCTGTGTGTGTTACGCATTTTGCTTAGACAAGTGGCTAAGCTAAGGCCAAGAGGGGGGCTGAGATGAAGGGTATGGAGGAGCCATAGCCATTGGTCGTTTGTTATGCCCTCACCGAAAAGTGGGGCATGCTCACAGTGCCATGAAGTAGAACGCGTTTGGAACTGTGCATCTGTGCACTTACATATTCATATTCACACTCATATCCATATCCATGGCAGTGGCTATAGCCGCAGCGCCACATCCACTTCCACCAGCAGATGTGCATATTGCCGCAATGGCGAAACAATTGGGCCGATTAACGGCTTTGAATTATGCTAATTTTTTCGGGGGGGTAATCAGCGTTAGATAGATGCATTTCGATAATTAGTTTGTTTGCCCCGATTTTGAGTATTATTGTGCATTTTATAGTACAGCAGAGTATAGATGTTAAAACCGCATTAAAGAAATCTATATTTGGCTGGAATTATTTAATGTTTGTGGTAAAAATTGTATTAAAATATTAATAGTAATGATAATATTTATGAAGTATCTTTAAAGTCTTATAGGAATTCGTTTGAAAGCCTCCGGGAAGGCAATTGCATAGATTTTAATCGATAAAATAAGATGTATTTAAACGAAATCTACAGTCTATAGTAAGCTATCTTATCTTCTTAATCAAATATCGAAAAAATCGAATCCTCTCGAAAAACTCTATAATATCGATTATTATCGATTATGGTTCTTTACTAGTTAGAAACAACTTGAGGTTGGCTTTTTAAATTTTTTCATATGCAACAAACGATTATTAAAAATTCGAATAACTTACCATCTCTAATTGGAGATGTTTTTCATAATCTATTACTCGTAAGATCGATAGTTTAGGTTTTAAAAGATTTCGATAAACTGAAACCGTTAATTTTTAAAGGAATATTTCTATATTTATTTATCAAAACAATTGTTCCTCGATCAATTGTTGGCAATAATTGCTTATAAAAAAAGTTCAGATAACTTCCAGTCTCTAATTAGTAACATTCTTCATAAAACAAGATCGATAAATCAATAAAAATAGCTTTCGATTTTACTTTACTTGTTAAAACTAGAAAACATATTATTGTTAATACCATTATAACCATATTAACTTTTCCTTGAACCCACTTAACCTCTCACCCAGAAACTCCCGCAGAGCATTCCAGAGTTTTCCACCTTCCTCGGTCATTTTCTCCAGTCTTTTGTCTTCTCTCGTATATAATTAAATAACGAGAGACACCAGCAACTCGGAATCTTGGAATTCTCAGGCAAAAAAAAAAACAACAGCACGGCCACTGGCAGTGGGTAATAGCAACAATTGCCAGCGAGCGAGCAACAAGCCAAACTGAAAACCAAACCGAGAAATCTGGCTTAGCAGTTTGGCGTTGCGGAAATTGATGCTGCCTCTGCCGCCGCTGGCGTTGCTGCCACTGCCTCGGCTGACGTCGCTGCCAGTGGGACTACATTAATCTTACTTTTATTGCTTTTCCTCGCTTGTTACTGTTGTTTAATTAATTTTTGGCAAACATAATTTCCCATTGGGCTTTGTGCTCGCCGCTTCAGCTCTGTTAAATGAGTTGAATAATAATGATTTATAATTCACTTCATATTTTTACGCGATTCTTTTAATTTTTTTTTTTTTGCACTGCCTCCCACCACCCACTTTTTAATAATGTGCAAAAAATTAATAGTATGGAAAATGTAATGCGAGCAAAAGCAGGGAGCAAGTGTGTGGCGCTAAACAAGGCCAAAAACATTACGCATACGCCATGTGTCGTCGTCGTTGTGAGGGGCGAAATATATGGGGTAAAAGGAATGGTTAAAATAGCCAGGAATTAATTGGTGGAACTGCGGAGGTAGCCACCCCACTGACACTTGAGCGGACGTTTTAAGTTACACTTTTAATTAATTGTTGTGCATAAATGATGGGACACTTGCCAGGGAAGAGAAGTGAGAAAAGAAGCTGGTAAATCGGTTAAAGAAAAATCTAGAGAAGCTGGAAAAAATGTGCAAAATTAATTAATTAATTAGAAGAATTCTCTAGGCTATAGAGAGTCGAGTCTATAAGCCACCATTGCATACCCTATAATCTACATGATTGCTTCTCTTCTACGCACTGGCCTTGTTCCGCATCCCCATTTTCATTGAAAGCCTTGGCTGCGGCTACAACTCCTCCTTCTTCTCCTCCTTTAGCACCATCATCTTCCAGTTCTCCTGTCTCTCAGCACCTCTATATAGTTTATACTGTAGCAAGTGGCCAAGCCAAACCAACTAATCAAACAAAACACGAACGCCAAACGAAGGCTTTCCACGAAACATTTGATGTGTTTTTCTACGCTGTTGTTGGGGACGAGACGATTTCCGTTTTGGGTCGAGCTGCTATATACCTATATTGCTGATTTTTGTTGTTGTTTTTTTTTTGTGTTTCTATGTTTTTTGTTGTTCTTTTTTTCCTGGTGCGCTGAGTGGCCGAGAGTGTCGGTTTTGGATTCGCCGCTAATTCGCATTAATCATACGACACGTTGGACGCTGGTCTCTTTTGTTTATGCATTGGAATCATGAAAACGGAATGAAATTCATACAAAAACACAGAGCGTCGTCGCCAACGTGGAAAGAAACATTTTCCACATTTTTATTTTTACACGCTGAAAATATTTACTAGCAAGTGGAGAGCGAGGGAGATAGATGGCCAGGGCCAGAGGGAGATGGCTGCTGACGACGACGACGACGGCTACGACGTCTTCTTACTCACGCTTTTGTTGCTTATTTTTAATGTGTCAAGGTTCGCGGCATAATTTCAGTTGCTTTATTTCATTTTGCGCGTAAGGCAAACAGAAAATGTATCAAAGACATGGAGAGAGAGGGAACGGGAAGATAGAGAAAACGAGTCATAAGCTGTGAAATGTTTGACTTTCTTTTTAAACCAAAGAAACGATAAAAGCTAGGAGAAGAATAGTCATTAGAAGAGGAATTTATAAAAGGTTTGTGTGGGTTATGGCAAAGCTCTTAAATAAAAGGACTTTGTATGGGAAAAGAAAAATTATGGAAGATATTTTAAGATATTTTTGAAGTGAGGAATTTTCTTTTAGGATATGAAACAGTTTAAGTAAATCGATTGATTTGAAATCAATTTTAAAACCTGTCCAAAAGTATGCTATAAAATATTTCAAACATAAATTCACTAAACCCCCAAATTGTAGCCTACTTTTAAGCAGCATTTCAATTGTTTTCGAATCTCTAAGAAATTTCTTACTAATTCTTACAACAAATTAGAAATTCTTAGATAGTTTTATAGAAAATATAAAATTTTCTTTTGGAGATTGTCTCTCCAACTTTGATTTTGCATACTCCCTTCCCTTTTTGTGACCATTACTTCATCTTGGCAACCTTCGATTTTGACCATGCCCCCGCAGACATCAGACACTTTAGCCCCTCTACCACCCACCCGTCAACAAAGTTATTAAGCCCCAGTGCCAGGACATCAGGACGTAAAAGCTAAGAAGACGGGGGCCAAGGCGAAGGCAAAGGCGAAGATGAGGATGTTGGCGAAAGGCGAAGACGCATCGATAAATGTAAATGCAGTAAATGTGGGCAAATGGCGGGGAATTAGGGGGTGAAAAGGAGGTGAATAGAGGGGTGGCAGTGGAGGCAGGGCCAAAGGGTACCGGGACTATGCTATAGTTATAGTTATAGGTGAGGGTGGCGGCAAAACATTTTTATTACCGCAGTGGAGTCGTAAAAAACTAAATTACTTTTAAGTTTGTAAATTGTGCGAGCTTTACATCTCGCTCTCTCTGTCTCTCTTTCTCTATATTTATCTCTTTCTCTCTCTGGCAGGGGTTACATGTTTGGCCTTCTCTTTCCAAGCGCTTCAACGCTTCTGGTCAACGCAAGTTTGCATTCTTTGTGTCACGTTTCCATCGAAAGATAGCAAAAACACAGATACAGATACAAATACAGCTACTGATACAGATACAGATACAAGTACTGGCAACGAAAGAGACAGCAGATGCAGATACGCGGGGGGCAAGCGAAAGGGACAGCATGATCGATGGTGTGTGGTAGCGCAGCGCAGAGGAAGA
Source organism: Drosophila seguyi (assembly GCA_008042675.1). NCBI lineage: Eukaryota > Metazoa > Arthropoda > Insecta > Diptera > Drosophilidae > Drosophila > Drosophila seguyi. Next base: position 19,826 of record VNJU01001944.1, read on the forward strand.
AAAACAAATTTATGAAACGTCATTTATTCATAATGAGCCAGGGAAAAGTGGGAAAAGTGTTGGCGCGTGTATCGAAACGAACCGAGAAATGCGGCACAAAGAGTAACAGAGAGAGGGACAAAAGAGGGGGGGACAGAAAGGGATGGCAGTGCATTTCGAGTGTTGTAAAGTGCCATAAACTTATTATACGAATGGGAATGCGTAACGAGTGAAGGGTATTCACTTTGATATTCATTCCTTATATTTTTTGGGAATAGTTTCTGTACGTGGTTGTTTAAGCCTTTATTGAGTGGCTATTAATAAGCCAAAAAGAAAAGAATAATCCTTTGGAATGTGCCTTTGGTTTTTAATGGTCTAATATTTATTTTACAACTTTAATTGGCAAGTAATTTGATACCCCGTAACCCTTAAGGGTTTTAAGGGATTGTCATATAAAAAGGTTGAATATTTAGACTGAACTTATAATATTTTATATACTTTTCTTGGTTTTTTTTTTATTCTAGGGCTCTCTGAACTTAAATAAGTAATTATTTTTCCAAATTTATATGTTTTAAAATTGTTTTTCTTAGTATGAAATCATTTGTATTGCTTTTCCACCGAAAGCAAGCTTCTCAGAAGCTCATACTCTTTGTTTCTTGTGACTTTCCCAACAAATCTCTACTGTACCTTACTGAAACTACCTGCAAATCTGTGAAAATTGTGGTAAATATTTTTACTGCCCAGAAAAAGCGTCACTTTGCGGTTGTTCCAAAGCATTTCGCAACATTATTTTGCACACTTGCAACCACATAGAGTCCTCTGCTGAAGTTTTATATATTCACACACAGATACTCGCACGACTCACAACTCACTCACAGATTCAGATACACACTCGCACACCTCGCGACCCCACTCACATGTCATTGTGTGTGTTGTGTTGGTGGCTGCGCCTATTCGCGGCTATTTTGTATACATTTTGCATTAATTAAAAACAAAATAAACAGCTAAAGTCGCGCGCGCGCTTCGCCTGCTGCACGGGGGCAAGAAAATAAAAAGAAAAGAGTACAAGAGTAAAAAAAAAATAAAACAAGAAATAAAAACTGAAAAGCAAACACATTCTGATTTAAATGTGATTGTTTTTCTTTTTTGCTTTTTTCTGTTCGCCTTCGTCTTCTTTTTCTCTCTCCCTCTTTGCTATTCATTTTACAAGCGTGAAGTCAGGGGAAATGTTTTTCGAGTGGAGTTTTTACGACACCTAAAATGAGTTGAAATCTAGTAATTAGTCTTTAATGTGGGCGAGAAAATATTGCTCTGCAGTGGAAAATATAAAGAAAATATTTTGAAAACATTAAGAAATTCCAAGGGATACTAAATATTTTTACAGAATTTCAAAAGAATACCAAGAAACACCAAAGGATACTATGAAATACCAGTAAATACCTAGGAATTTTAAACAATTCCAGGAAATATCAATGAATACCAAGGAATACTGAGGGATAGCAAAAAATACCAAGGAGTAGAAAAAAATACCAAGGAAAATCCAAAGAATACCAAAGAATATAAAAGTATACCAAGGGATACCAATAAATACCAAACAATTCCGTAGGATACCAAAAGTTACCATGATAGTTTGACAATATCTAATATTTAGATGCATTTTGAGATCTTTATTATACTTTATTTGGATATTTATCTAAAAATTAGGTAAATAGTAACTCAACCTTAATTCTGATTCAATATTCTTAATACCGGGTAATACTTAAAATTTTTTTTTATCAGAAGTCAAAAAAGATACTACCTTCAGATACAACTCGTATCTTTTCTGGTTAGTTCTTGCTTGTCTTGTCAAGGGTATATACCCTCTCCTAAGCCACAAACTAATGGGTATCCGTAAGCGCTGAAGTAAAGCAGAACAGTAACAAAAACAAAAACAAAAGGCAGAGCCAACACACACTGCCTCAAGAAATCGCTCACACAGATACTCGCTGGTGTTCTGGTTCTCTTTTCTCAGTCGCAGTCGCTGTTGACGTCGCTGCCACTGATTAGAAGTGTCTTTGCCTTTTATGTTATTGTTTCTGCTTCTTGCTAGCTCTCTGTTGTATTTTTTTCTTATATTTTTTTTTTCTTAATTTTTACGTTTTGTAATATATATATTTTTTTTATGCCTTTGTGTGCACTTGCCGATTTTTTTTCATAAAATTTCGTTAAGGCTTTTCAATAATTTGTGCACGTCTTGCAAAGAGTGAATTTCTTTCGATTACTCTTGCCAAGTCAGCGATATGCCATTGTTGTTACTGTTGTTGTTGTTGTTGCTATTGCCATTGTTTTGTTGTCGAGTGTTAATCGAATCGTGCGACTCTTCCACATACACATATTATACATTGTGTACATCCACATCTATAATTTATGTGTAATTTCGCCCGAGCAGCTGAACAAATCAAATTACAATCAAAAAACAGAACAAAAGATTCGCAAAGAACTGTGAAGAAAATCAAAAAAGAAGAAAAGAACAAACTAAAAATAAAAAAACAAAAAACAAAAACAAAAACCAAAACAAAAGCCAAATGCGCCCGCGAAGCAAACGCAACAAAATGCAAAACTGTCGACGCTGCTCAACACTGTCGACATCGCCTTCCAACACTGGACGGAAAAGCTCTTCCTATCGATTTGCAGCCTAAAGTCTCCCCACAAATCTCCGTATCTCGCGCCCCTCGATATCGATATCGATATCGAGCTTCAGCTATATAAACTCTGTGTGTGTTTGTGTCTATATATATCAAAGTGTTTCCCCAATCTCGTCTCCTGGACTCTTGATGTCTTCTAAACAACTCCAGTAACTCAAAACTTAACTTTGCCTAATCCAGTAAAAGTCATAAAATAATTATCTATGAATATTTGGGTAAGATATTGGGAAAAAAAGTATTTAATTCGAATTAGTTTGTTATGTTTTATATAAAGATGATGTATTATATATTTTATTATAGTTATTAAACCTTTTATAACACATATATATTAAATATACAAAATATTTATATAGTTTTTTGTAATATTTATGTTTCTTTAGCATATTATATATCAATTATGTTAAAGGGCTTAAATCTTGGCTTCAGGCAAAAGCAGGTACTTCCTTCTAGTTAAATTGTTAATCAGCAACATCAGAAAATAATAAACATACCATTATTTCTATTTTAATTATTTATATTAATGCCTTATACATTATATCTACAATGTACAAGGGCATTAAACTTCAGTGCCAGGCAAAAGCTGGTATTTCTTACCCTTTAAATCTTTGTCAGAAACTTTAGATGATTTGATATTGTCATGGCCATTTGTCCACTTTTCAGTTTATTTGTTTGTCCGTTTCTCAGTGTAAACAGCACAATCCCAGATACATTAAAAGCAAGATTTAATACATTTTATTTTACCTTTCTTAGAAAGGAAATATTAAAAATAAAAATGCTACTCGAATAGATGTATGTATGTATTAGAATCAATGGAAATACTTCGAAAATGGCCTTTACATAAATAATTTTGATATATATTTCCACAGTTCCAATGCTTTCCTAGGCACTTATGATCTAAGAGCCTCGATGTACATGATAAATATACTTCTTTGTTAAAATAATTTTGTTAAATAAATCTTAAGAATATAGAGTAGCTTAAAATTTATAAATAAATCATTTATATATACATTTATATATATAAAGCTCCCAAGAAATTTAATTACCAATATTTAATAACAATATTTACTCTGAAAATGTATGGTTTTACACAAATTTACTAAGCATTCTCATATACTAAATTTTTTAATTCTAAATAAATACTTTATAGCTATCATGCTACTTATAAATTTAATTTACATTTTCTTGTACAATATTAACTCATAAAATATATGATTTTATACAAAAAATTTAATCATTTTACGTTACTCAATTTTTTAGCAACAAAATTCTAAGAATACAGTAGTTTAATAATTAAAAATAAATAATTTAGGGCAAAAATGCTCCTCAGAAATGTAATACTAATTAATAAAAATAATTATACTAAACATTTTCTCTTACTCCATTCCTTAAGAATCTACAGTAGTTGAGTTAGTTTTAAATAAATAATTTATAGCTATAAATAAGAAATTTTGTTACCATTCTCCTTTAAAATATTTTTAAATATGTAGTAGCTTAATATTTCTAAATAAATAATTTATATCTATAATGCTCCTTAGAAATTTAATTACCATATTCCTTTACAATATTTTTTACCCTAAAAATATATATAATTTTCTAAAAAATTTACTAAACATTTTCCCTTTCTCCCTTTATTTTTTGTAGCAACAAAAATTCCTGAAACGACCTGCGGAGGATGTTGACAATGGCGCTGACAACTTTGAGCCGCCTCACAAATTGCCCAATAATAACATCAACAACAACAACAACAATAGCAGCAATAGCAACCAAAATAATGGCAATCCCAATGCCAACAACATTAACAACAACAATGGCAATGGCAACAACAACAATACCGGCGGCAACAACAACAATTCGAATGCGAATAGCAACAACAACAACAATAATGGCAATGGCAATACAAACAGCAACAACAACAACAACAACGGGTCGGAAAATCTAACCAAATTCTCGGTGGAAATTGTGCAGCAACTGGAATTCACAACATCGGCGGCAAATTCACAGCCGCAGCAGATCAGCACGAATGTCACAGTGAAGGCGCTGACCAACACCTCGGTGAAGAGCGAACCAGGAGTTGGAGTTGGAGTTGGAGGAGGAGGAGGAGGAGGTGGTGGTGGCAACAACAACAACGGAGGAGGAGGAGGCGGCGGGGCCAACAATAACGGTGGGGGTGGTGGCAACGGCAACAACAACAACGGAGGCGGAGGAGGCGCCGGTGATCATCACCAGCAACAGCAGCAGCAGCAGCAGCAAGGCGGCGGACTGGGTGGCCTCGGCAATAATGGAAGGGGCGGTGGACCCGGTGGCATGGCCACGGGTCCCGGAGTTGGTGGCAATCTGGGTGTCG
>VNJU01001946.1:0-16177 GCA_008042675.1 Drosophila seguyi
AAAGAAAATAACTACACTAAGCTGCGTTATATTTGGCCGTCAGGGTGAGAAATCACCTGCCGTAACTGCCGTTGGAAGTATGACTATACCCTCCCCGTGCGGGCGGCTGTAAGCAGGTCCCAGTAGGTCATGTCTCTGACAAATGGTAGTCGGGCGGGGAGAAGAAAACTCCTGCCCAAAAAATTACCCCAATCCAAGGTGGAACAGCATATGCCGAGGGATGTCCGGGGGATGCTTGGACGTTAATATGCGAACTCTGGTGGACCGGCCGACCCATCAGTTTTTACTAGGCTTACCACGGTATGCGAGCTCTACCGTGCCGGTAGAGTGCCCAGCATACTCGTGGGACCAAATATGAACGATCCAATTAAAAATAAAAACGTAGGTGGCAGTCAGACCTTAAAGTCGGCATGGGGTGTCCCCCCCTCTAACAACAACTCGAAGACGCACAGCTTTCGAGTGTGTAAGAAGGAGGACGAGAGCTTTTCAGAGTGCCTCCATCCGGGGACCAGTGCTACTGATAATGGCGAACCGATTGGCCCGCCGAGGAGCGTGATCGGTGGCAAGTCCGTCGACGTGACTGCAGGCGGCTCCAGAGGCAACCCCTCCCCAGGAAGCGTGGCCCGGCCGCAACAGGAAGAAGACGCTCTACCATGAGCGGAGAAGACCGGCCTTCATCCTCGCCCGTGCTAACCCAGCCATGGAGGCAGACCCGGGGCATGCGAAAGGTATCCAGCCTGACTTCCAGTCTGAGAAGGCGGGGAGGGTGGTTGCCCCCAATGCCCAGCAAGGCAGCACTGATGCGGGCAGGAGCGCCGCCAAAGGCCAGCGGTCTGCGGAGGTACAACCGCCGCAGCCGAAGCGTTTCAGAGTGCAGCGGTCCTTCGCCGAGGTTACCAAGGGTAAGATCCTGATTGGAGTGGTGGATGAGGGCTCCAGTGATGGACATATCCCGAGGGACCAGTGGGGGTGGATTGTTGGTGAACTGCACAACAGGTTCGTGGTGGAGCTGTTGGCGTCGGGTGGCGCACTACCCCGTTGCGAAGTTGCCGGCTGGCATCAAGGAGGAGTGAAGGTGATCGCGTGCGAAGACGCGGAGTCGGTCACCTTCTATAAGAGAGCGATCGCGGGGCTGGGAGAAGTATTTCCAGGCGAGCAGCTCGCGTCTGTCGACTGGGAAAAGATCCCCAGCAAGCCAAGAGCCAGGGCGTGGCTCTCGCACAAGCCGGCGGAGCCTGAGAAAATTCTCAAGCTTTTGCAGCTGAGAAACCCCGACCTCCCCTTCTCTGATTGGCGAGTTGCCAAGGTTGAGGAGGCCGTTGGTCCGAGGCGGCAGGTTGTCCTGACTCTCAATGAGGGGATAGTCGAGGCGCTGAAGAAAAACGGGAGGACACTCAACTACGGCTTCGACAGAGTATCCGTTCGAATATGCAAGGCCGACGCCAAGTCGGGCCGTAAAGAGGAGGACCCGGTATGTCCTCTATGGAGGGACCTCGCATCGACGAGGCGCCCGAAGGCTTGTCCGACGAGGAGGACATCCTGGAGGGGTACATCTCCGAGGAGAGCGAGCTCGCTAGGGGCTTGCGCGGCGTCGGGATGTCCGAGGAGGAGGACGAGCTGAACGAGCCGACCTCGGTCGCCGACATCACTGTGGTGGAGGCTAAGAAGCAGAATATCTCTAACGTTTCTGCAAATAAACCTCCAACACAGTAAGGCAGCATCCGCTGCCCTACTTGTCTACCTGCCGGAAGGTGGTATCGACGCTGTCCTCATCCAGGAGCCCTGAATCTGTGGCGACAGAATCCTAGGGCTGAGGGCAGCCGACTATAGGCTGGTCGCAGCCCCAACAACAGGTAAATCGCGGGCCTGCATACTCGCTAGGAAAGATTTAACTCTTTTCATCCTTCCCAATTTTAGCAATGAAGACTTTATAACTGCAGGTCTAGAGTGACCAAATGGATCCCTCCGGATATGCTCAGCATACCTGGGACACGACCAGGACCCCATCCCCCCAACCCTGAAGCTAATCACCGAGGACAGCAAAAGGCTGAACCTAGGTCTCATCATGGGATGCGACGCCAACGCCCACCACCGTCAGTGGGGCAGCACTGACACCAACGACAGGGGTGAGTCTCATTTTGATTACATCCTTTTATCCATCTTGCTAGTGGGAAATTCGGAGAACAAACCAACCTTTATTACCAAGACCCGAAAGAAGGTATTAGATATTACCCTCCTTTCGGAATCACTAAGGGATACCATGAAGTCATGGAGGGTGCTGGAGAAGCACTCCTTCTCTGACCATAGGTATATCCAATTTACGCTGGGCTTTGATAAATTCAATCCGGTCACCTTTCGGAACCTCCGGAAGACCCTCTGGGAGAAATATAGATCCCAGCTTAGTAAGATCCTTAAGCCCCCTCCAGCAACAAACCCACTCGGACTACTGTCCGTTAGGACCTTCACCGACTCTTGTAGCACAGCTCTAGATAGGTCCTGCTCCGTAGTAGGAATGGGGGGAAGACTGGAAAGAAGCCACCATGGCGGTGTAAGGAACTAGGCTGCCTCAAGAAGACCACGAGGCAGTAATTCAATCGAGCCAAGAGCGATAACACAGACGCATCATGGCGCCTCTATAAGATTAACCTGTCTCTATACAACAGGGAATTAAGAAAGGCGAAAAGAAGGGCATGGTTCGACCTTTGCTCAGGTATCCAGGACTACTCTGAGGCGTCTAGGCTGCGGAAGGTACTCTCGATGACGCCCTTCAACCCGGGCTTCGTCAAGTGGCCTGACGACAGTTGGACGACCTCCAGCAAGGAAACCCGCGGGGTTCTCCTGGATGCTCACTTCCCCGCAAGCTACTTTCAGAGCAGCCACCTAACCCCCCGACAAGTCGGGGTCCGTCTGAAATGGCATACCTTCTCACTGATAGGAACATTAAATGGGCTGTTAACAGCTTCAGCCATTATAAATCCCCAGGGGTGGACGGCATAATACCTGCTCAACTTAGCAATCGTCTCGATTATTCTCGACACAGGGGTCATTCCAAAAGGCTGGCTCCGCTCGAAAGTTGTATTTATCCCCAAGGCAGGCCAGCCATCGCATTGCACGCCTAAGGACAACAGGCCGGTAAGCCTCTCCTCGTTTCTACTCAAGACGCTGGAGAGACTCATCAGTCTGCACCTTTGAACTAACATTCCCCACTCATCCTTATCAGGATCACAACACGCGTATAGGAGGGGCTGATCAACAGAGACAGCACTCCACTCGCTTACCACTATCATAGAAAAATCACTCCACGAAAAGGAGTTTACACTCGTCGCCTTTTTGGATATAGAGGGAGCTTTCAACAACATTTTCCTGACTCAATTACGACGGCATTAACTAAGCTGGGGATTGATCAACACTCAGTGGGTCTCATTGACCGGATCTTGCGCAGCAGAACGTTGGAGGCAACACTGGGCAGCTGAACTATCTCCAGAAAAGTCAATAGAGGCACACCCCAGGGCGGAGTCCTCTCCCCTCTCCTATGGAATGTGGCAGTCAACGAACTGCTCTAGGGCATAGATGAGGGTGGCTGTCGGGTTGTGGCCTACGCGGATGATGTTGCCTTGGCATTTACCGGGAAATTCCCTCTGTGACAGGATGACCAACAGTCTTCGGTTCCTGGCGGATCCGACTGCCAGGTGCGGACTGGAAGTAAACCCAACGGAGACCGAACTGGTCCTCTTCACAAGGAAATACAAAATCCCCAAAGTGATACCCCTTAAGCTCTGTGGGATACCCCAACCCTTTAAAATCAGGCCAAACATCTAGGTCTAATCCTGGAAAAAAGCTTGACTGGGGCCTAAATACTGACGAAAGGGTCAAGAAGGCCACAATCGCACTCTACACCTGCCGCAAGGCGATAGGGCTAAAATGGGGTATGACCCCGAAAATTGTCCGTTGGTTGTACACGGCTATCATTCACGGGGTGGCTATTTGGTGGCCAGCTCTAAAGCGGTCCACCTGCCTGGGCAAGTTAAGGAAAACCAACGTATGGCCGAGATCTGCATGACAGGTGGCCTGCGCACGACCCCGGGAGACGCCTTGGACGTTCTCCTGGATATACTCCCAATTGAGATTATGGGAGAGATGACTGCGTCATTCTCGGCACTAAGGCTGAAGGGTGCGGGCTTGTAGAAAAGATCGAGTTTCGAACACACGAACCTCGGCTCTGCCCCACACCTCACTGAGGGAGACACTGACTGTGTCCCCAATGAACACCCTATCACAACCTTCCAGGTTTACATCCCCGACAGAACGGAATGGAACCTAGGAGCCCCTGAACCCCTACGGTCCCTTCACATTTACACGGCTGGCTCAAAATTGGACGGGCGGGTGGGAGGAGGTATATACTCCGAGCACCTGGGTTTAAACGTCTCTTTTAGGCTACCCGACCACTGCAGCGTCTTTCAGGCGGAAGTTTTCGCCATCAAAGAAGCCTTTGATCAGCTCCCGCCCACTATGGTCAGCTCCCCTTTGCATTTTGTGACAGTCAGGCTTCCCTGAAATCGCTTGAAGCCATATCTTCAAACTCGAAGACTATCAACGCCTGCCGCAGATCTCTTCACGAGATGGCGGAGCAGTACGACATCCACCTCATCTGGGTCCCTGGACATAGGGACATCGAGGACAACTGCGCTGCCGATGAGCTGGCCGGGCAGGGTACAACCTCTCCTCTTCAGCCGGAGAGGGAGCTAGTTGACATGCCCATGACCACTCGCAGTTTACTTTGTAGGGAACACTTTCGTCTCCTCGCGGACAGGAAATGGGAAAACCTAATCTCCTGCCGCCACGCTTGAATGATCTGGCCACGCCGATTAGCGAAGCGCTCCAAGGAGCTACTATTTTAAGGCAGGGCTGCGCCGTTAGGGCTACTCTGGCCACTGGCTACTTGGACAGTATGCGTCCAGGCTGTCGGTGCACCATAACGACCTCTGTAGAAGCTGTAGGGATGAGGAGGAGGAAGAGACAGTTCCTTACCTCCTCTACCACTGTCCAGCCCTAAGCAGACGAAGAGTGCAGTACCTGGGCTCTTATACCCTTGTGTCTCGCCGAGTTAAGCGAGGCATCACCGAGGTTTATAACCCGTTTTATCCAACGATCGGGTGGGTCCTCTCTAACTTAGGACTGGTCAGCGGCCCATGAGAACCTGTAGCGGACAGGGGATCTAAGCCTACGCGGTATCACAAGGAGCCTCCTCTGGCTCAAGTGGACGGACCGGCGTTGCCAGCTGGTCACCACCGCCCTAATCTAACCTAACCTAACCTACGGTATATTTCAAAAGGAGGGAGATGTGGTATGTGCACATATTGAGTGTTCACTGTACTCAATACAATGCCTTAACTTCAAGTGCAAGTGTAATATGATCGTCCGTTTATAAGCCACAATGCACAAATGCAGGGTCAGCATTTTCACGCTAACTAACTGCGCGCACATAGCAACTCTCTTTATATATACATTAAATTGACTTTGATTGCTAAGTAACAGCAATATATATATAAGAAACACAATGAAGCCGCTCCTCTGCTGGCGTTACCGGCAGCGCAGCTAAACTTCTCACTAAAATTATAATACTCTGCAAGGGTATAAAAACTGTCGGATGTTGGTACGCATTATTTGGCGTTATTATTTTTGTTTACATTTTGATAAAATAAATAATTTTAGTTTTAAGGTTTTATTCTTGATTTTTGTTGATAAGAAATTCAAAAATTGCCAATACAACGTTTCAAAAATTACTGGCTTTACTACCACCGAATTTTATTGAAAGTGCTTTTCATGAAATTAAGAGTCGAGCTTTTATGTTTGATTCTAAAAGCATTTGTCCTAAATTTTCAAGATATTTTTTAAAACATTGGATTTGAAAAGGTAATACCTTTTTACGTAAAATAGCATAAATATTAACCCAAAAAATTTATGTTGTTGTATTCAAGCTAATTTTGGGACTTATCTCTATTTTCCATGTTTCTTTTTTTTAAGATTGGGGAGTTATTTCATTTTATTAATTCTTATGACATTACAGTTTTTTTGGGACTTATTTCATTTTTTTTTTTTGGGGACTTATATTAAATTTTATTTAAAAAAATTAAATATGTCCCCAAATTCTATCAAATCTAACAAAATTTTGTTGTTTGTGTATTCCATACAAATTTTTAAGGATTTATTTCACGTTTTGTTTGGGGAGCCGAACCGAAATATATAGTAATAAATAAAACCGACAACAAATCTATCGAAAATGTGCCACTGTTTCTAATTTAAAAAAACAATCGATTTTGCGTGTGGAGGAGCAGTTGAATCTTGCAAAACGATTCGCGTCGGTTACTTACTTATAAAAACATAAAACCAATTAAAAGAATCAAAATTATTTAAACTCAAAAACATGACAGACATTGAAGTCAAAGTTACAGAACCATATACTTCAACGATATACGGAACATTGAAGTCGAAATACTAAATAAACTAAAATCACAAAATGTTTCTGAAGAACATAAAATCTTAACCAGTCAAGACAGTCTAATAAAAGAGAACTGGACTTATCATTATGACCTTTGCCTCACTTAATCTCCCAGAATGCCTACGCTATGAACACCCACACCCGCACATCTGCCCAGATAACATTTGCAAAAACTGTTCAGCCACAGCACGTACCGAGGAAAATGGGACTTGTTTGAACAAAAAATCATGGATGAATTGCAAAAACCTCCTCGAATCCGATGCGAAACACAGTCCATTAGACCGGATTGGCCAACCTTCCAAAAATAACAAGAATTGGTAGCCTTAAGTTTACAGAGAAAGTCGATCACAAAACAGTTTTAACATTATACCATTCTTGCTACAATCAACAACTAAGAAACAGCTTTGCTTCTACACTAAAAAATCAACACAGCAACTTAACAACAATAAAAGACATCACATCCACGCTCAAAAACGCATCCCCAAATAAAACAGTCCATCATTATCAACAAAACCCCATAGGATCTCATGACAGACACTCCACCACCAGCCCATTTCGCTAATTCCTTACCACCATCTCAAGCTTTAACTGATCTTAACAACGCAGAGAACACGCACCCTCCACCTAAACTAATTAAAAAACAAATCAGAAAAATGCTTAAAGTAATACAGTGGAATATGAACTGATATATAAACAACTACAACCATTTGCAAATTATTATAAAAATACACAGCCCTAAGAAAATATCTACAAAAGAAACCCACTTACACGCTACTCAAAATATACCTATCCCAATCAACTATACACTCTTTTAAGAAAACACCACCACAAACCGATTTGGAGAAGTCGCACGTCTTGACACAATAGCACTAAAATTTTATTCCAAATCTAAATTCAACATATCACATCCTACATTCCACCCAACAAAACTTGTACAGTACAAAACTTCAAAAATATATACGACAACTTACAACGGCCCCTACCAATATTCTCTAGTAACACTTAACAACGGCTTGGAAACTCGCTTTACCACCCATCATACACATTCACCCACCTTTCAATTGTAGCACCCTTTCTAAAAATTGTGAAAGACAGCGAAACGTTCCATGGTGGGACCAAACCAACCAACAATTAAAAAATGAAAAAAACAAAAAAAATCACTTTGGAAAATCCAAACAGTAACATTAACATGGCAAACATATTATCCTACAAAAATGCCAAAGCCAAACTCAAACTATAAATTAAAATTATAAATAAATCTGCTTGAAAAGCTTTACAACCGAAATTAGCCCAAGCTCACCTATCGGAAAAATCTTGACAAAATGAAACCATTCTGCGGCCTGAAAACTAGACACGACATCCACTGCCTTACCAATCCTAACGACATAACACAAAGTTTACTGGACAAAAATAAAACAGCCAACAGCATCTGCAACCATTGGTCAACGCATCGCATGACAGCAAGTTCCACACAACCTTTATACAAAGGAAATCAAATCCAGTTCCTAACATACAAGCCCCATCCCCCTTAGCCTCCAGCGCTTAGCATCGAACAGGACATATCTTTTACAGTACTTCTTAAACTTAAAGGAAAAACTCCAGGCCGAGACCGTATAAGCTTCCCTATGCTAAAAAACCTATCCTCAAACCTACATAAGAGGCTGGCTAACTTTTTCAGCAACATCCTCGGCTCAAACATACGTCTGCAATTTAAAGTAAGCAGTGATATTCCTATACCAAAACCAAACATTGACAAAAGCAATATCAACTCCTACCGACTCATTTCACTAAATCGATAAATATCAAAGGTGCTAGATAAAATAATAGCGAACCGGTTATGGTGGCTTGCTTTTCTAGATAACCGGCAAATGGGATTCAGAAAGGGAAAATCGGTGTATGATTCTCTAGCAATACGAGATTATCAGATAACTATGGCCTTATCAAAAACAGGCACATGTCGATTGTTTCCCTAGATTTTTCCAAAGCGTTTGACAGAATAGGCATCCACAGCATCATTGACGAACTCATAGCCTGGAAAATAGTCCCAAGGTTGTCCAATTATATAATAAACTTCTTTACCAATCACCAAATAACAGTCCTTTCAAAAAAATCCTACTCCACCTCTCAACCACAAAATAACCGAATACTGCAAGGATCCCCCTGGAGCGGCTGTGGATCGCAGTGTCGTCAGCGAAGGTGGATGTTGTTAGTCGGCCACTCGTGGAAATATTCGCGGTGTAAAGGACGAATAGAGTTGGCCCAAGTGCACTGCCTTGTGGGACTCCAGCTTCGATAGTGTAGTTGTCGGAAATTGTAGTGTTGCACCTCACTGCGAAGGCTCTGTTGTAGAGTTACGATTTCAGGAGTTTATGAGTGTCCCCAAGCAGGTGTGTTTTAATTTAATGCATACGACCTTCAAGCCAGACGCGGTCGAATGCTTGAAATACATCAAGGAATATCGCGCTGCAATATTCTTTATTCTCGAAGGCTGTTCTAATCTCAGATGTTATTCTGTTAACTTGTTCGATAGTTTCGTGTTTTTCTCTGAAGCCAAATTGATGCGCTGGGATAATATTGTGAGCTCCCATATGTGGTATTATCCGCGTTAGAAGACACTTTTCGAATACTTTGGAAAGGCATGATATCAAGCTTATTGGTCTGTAAGATGATGGTATAGTGTGATCTTTTTCAGGCTTCGGTATCATTATAATAATAAATTTCTTCCATTTACTTGGGTAATAGCGGAGACTAATGATTCCGTTGAAGAGTTTACAGATGGCCACAATAGCACAGTACGGAAGTTCCATTATCATTTTTGTAGTTATATGGTCGCCGCCCGGAGCTTTTTTTGGTTTTAGCTCCCTAATGACTTTTTTGATCTCGTACGGCCGAAATGGTGTTGACGTGGATTCCGTTTCGGTGTCGATTTGCGGGAGGACCAAATTATTTGCAGAGGGGTTCGGCTGGAAGACGCCCCTAAGATGTAAGGCAAATGTTTCGGCTCTGTCTCTGTCGCTGCGGGCCTAGCAACCAAAAGAATTTATTATCGGGGTGACAGTTTCAATCGGAGAGCTTAAGTTTGAATGAGCCCGCCACAAGGTATGCTTTGTACTAGTTGGCGAAAGTTCTTCAATATATTTTAGTTGTGCACTTTCAGCGTCTTGCTTCAGGGCCCTGTTTAGTTTGCGGGTTCATTAAGGCGTTGCTTTGAGCATGGTGATCTGCTGGTTTGCCACGCCCGACGCAGACGCCTCTTTTCCAGAACCAGCTGTTCAATTTGCAGGCTGGTTTTGAGCTTTTTAATTTCCACATCCTTCGGTTTTGGTGTTGAGATCTTGGTGCGACGAGTACCTCTTCAAGAGCGGCGAGAGCTGTCGATGTCCTCTTCAATATTTAGTTAAGAAGTTAGCTCAATGTGGGAACTCATATACTTTCTGTATTTCATCTAGTTAGTCTTGTGCGACGTCAGCCTGTAGGAGTGGTCCGAAATATCTGGGCTTTGAAGAAGGGTTATCAACAAAGGCGAGTGGTCAGATGAGAGATCCGGTAGGACCATGGCGTTTATTAAATCGCGTGGGATATTTTTGGTCACTGCGAAATCGATTAGATCTGGGACCTTTCTGGGGTCTGCGGGCAAATATGCGGGGTACCAGGAGAAACGTAGTCCAATTTATTGCTCACTTTTATAAGTGCATTGTACAATTGCCTTCCCTTCGGAGTCACGAGGTCTGATCTCCAGTGCGTGTCTTTGTCTTAGTTTCCTGCAGCAATGAAGCGATCCCCCAGGGTGTTGTAAAAACCCATGAATTGAGCTTCCGAGATAGTAAAGCGAGGTGGGCAGTAGACAGCGGCAATGCAAAGGTTGCCGTTTCCCAACTGCATTTTTATGGACGTGGCTTGCAAGTGATTTGTTGCAAACCTTTGGTAAAAGTGGTGTTTGATGCGTTCTCTGATTAGGATGCTTTGCCATCCGGATGATCTGTGCGGTATAAGGTATACCCTCTTATATTGAAGTTATATCTGTGAGGTGCGTTTCAACAAGCAGAATGGCGTCGATGTGATGTATATTAAGGAATTGAGTTATTTCAAGCTTAAGCCGTGAAATGCCGTTGGCATTCCACATGGATATACGAAGGTTCGACATTGATTGTTTGGACTGTTGTGCTACAAGCAACTAAATCACCATATTCTGGTTCTGAACAAGGGTTTGCATAGTTGTTTTCATGAATGACATAAGTTCCATCTTAATTTGTTGGATAGTAAACATCATGGTTTCCAAGTTACTTTGCGTCTGCCCTGGTGTCTACTAAACGTGTTCTGGGCGTGGCTGGAGAGGGTTTTCCATACCTGTAGGGCTTCGGCGTAGGAGATGCCCTTGGTGGTATTTAGCGGACGGAATGATGATCTGGCTGCCTTGGCGAAAAATACGTCTGGAGTACTTTTGGAGTTATAATACACATTTTGTGTATTTTGTTGATGCGCTTGTCGCATGCGACTCTTCAGCTTCTTGTAGACCGCACAGCCTCTGTAGTTTGCCGTATGGTTTCCTCCACAGTTGCCACATTTTTGGGGGGTCTTTTTTGCTCTCGGGGCAGTTAAGGGAGTTGTGGAAGTCCCCGCAGACTACGCAGACTGTCGGAAGTGTACAGAACGTCTTGGTATGTCCAAACTCCTGCCAGTTTGTGCATTGAACAGGGCCGCTGCGTGTAGAAGTTCTTTTTTGATTCCACCAGGTAATTGGACACGGATCTAAAGTGTTCTTCCGACTTCGTTGGGATTTTGGTTTCTTGTATATTCCGTTTAATAAGCGGAACAACATGAAAATTTGCGTCCCCGACCAGCGCAACAATTTTGTTGACCAGGGCGTTTGAGCTTTTTTCCCTTATGTATATAGCTGGGGGCTTTGGTTTCTCTTGGGTCAACTGCCCCAGTTCTGCTCGGCTGTTCTCCTCCTCAGCTAAGATAGCGAATCGGTTATCATTGGAACTCCTAGTTTCTTCATTGCTTGTGTTGGTACGGTTGATCTTTGGCTTATTACCAACCGTGTTTAGTGGACTAAGCTTACGCTTAATCTGGATGTAGCGATCCATACCGGACTGTATAGCTGGAACCACCTGTTGCTTATCGGAGCTTACGGTTTTGTCTTGAGGGCCTTTTTCCTCGCCCTGTAAAGGGACTCGTGCACTTCGTGTGTGGAGCGTCCCCTGCTTCGCTGACATCTCCACCTAGCAGCGAGACAGTTGCTTCTGGCTGTAGCTATCTCCTGGTTCCACCAGAAGACTGGCCGCCTTCCGTCTCCTTTAGTGGTGCTTTCCATTGCTGCATCGCAGGCTGTCTTGATCCTGGCGGTTATCGTGTTCGCGCAGGTGTCCGCCTCTCCTGTGATGGTGCTGGCATCCATGCAGCTTAGGAGCGTCTCGGCATTCAGGGTGTGTACTCTATACACTGCTTCCCGATTTGGTCGGCGTGGCTGGCTGTGGCTCGAACGGAAGAGTATGGCAGCATGCTCACTGTAGGTAAATAGGTCAGCTGTTCCGGGAGAGTTCCGGGCTGGCGAAAGTCAGATCAATGATTGACTCCCGGCCTGCCTTGCTGTAGGTGCACCTATTACCGTCATTTAGTAGACAGACATCCAGGTTGGCCAGGGCATCAAGGATGATGGTTCCCCGATGTGTGATTTTCGTGCTCCCCCAGGCGGTGGACCAGGCGTTGAAATCTCCTGCGATTAGTACCGAGGACCGTCCACAAGCATCTTGGGCGATCTCCTGTATTATGTCCCTGAACTCGTCGATGTGCATACTCGGTGCTAGGTAGGAACTGTAAATGTTAGTCGCTTGGAACTTAGCCTTGGTATAGCCACGTCTCGACGCCCTCTGCGCTAGGTGACCGGGAGGCTGCCCGCAGCTCATATGGCTGCACCGCCATCACCGCTTTGTTGCCATACGCTTTCTGGCTTGGCCTTGTAGGGCTCGCTCAATATAGCAATGTCTACCTTCTGCTCGGCGACAGTCTGGGACAGCAGACCTTGGGCTGCTCTGGAATGGTTAAGGGTAAGTTGGAGAAACTTAACCATTGCTCGAGATTTTAATGGCTTTCTGGTACTCGGGGCACCTCCTGCTCAAGGTCGCATGCTCTGCGTCCCTCGCGGTCCTGACATCTCTAGAGCAAAGGATGCACCTGGGCTTGCCCTTGGACGTATTGTGCTTGTGGCTGGTGCCCCCGCACCTGAAGCATGCCTCCTCGGCATCTTGCCGAGGTGTTCCCAAAGCCCTTGCACTTATAGCAGCGTCTCGCTATTTCTTCTCCCTGATTCGGCAGACGACCCATCCAATTCTGATTTTGCCCTTGTCGAGCAATCTCCTCGCATGATCATCACGAACGCTCCGAACGCTTTCCGCATCCTGGGTGCAGTGTCGCTTGGGATGTCAGTATCTTCTCCCGCAAATAGGGCCATTGTGACCTCCGCGCTGGCAATGTCGTCCAGGTCGCGGATCTCAATCTGGTCCGTCTTCTGCATGACTGCCACCTCCGCCTTTCCAGAGATGGCTGTCTTTAATGCCGCTTGCAGTTGCTGCGTGGACGGGCCTTTCAACTAATGCTGGTGCGTCTGCTTCGACCTTCTGCTTCTTGTAGGTGCCATTGTGCTTCCCTTCGGGGCTCACTGCGTCCCGGCATCTCTTCGGAGTGCAATATCCTCCTCTCCATCGCCGAACTCAAATGTCGGCCCGTGGATTTTCGGCGGCGCTGACACCGGGTGTGTCTCCGTGCTGGTCGCCGGTGGCGAGCGTTGGACTCTCTGCTTTATGCGCTGAAAGTTAAGCAGCAGCTCTTTCTCGGCTCTCGCTACCGCTAATGGTCATACCTTGTTCCCCACTGGAGCTGGCTGCGGGAGCTGCAGTAGATGGGACCGTGGAGATTGGCCATCAGTTGGCTTTAGCCGTTAAAGAAATTTGAGTTGCAGCCAACGATTTGGCTGAGCTTTACCTTTTGTTTTTTTTTTTTTTAACTGCGCGGGCTGCTCGCGTTTTTCAACACTGCGCGAGTGCAAAAGCTCTCTGCAGGTGCGCTACACAACACTGTGATCAGCTAATCTAGTTGTGCTGCGTGCGATGGAGAAAACGCGAGGGAAAATGCGGCTTGTGGAAGTTATCTTTTCGGTGAGAGTTTGCGACGTTCGCGGGAAATAGAGGCTCTCGGTGGACGAGAGAGAGGCACCCCCTTGCCCTCAAGTTCCAGTGGCTGTCGCAGGTGCCAAGATTCGGGGAGTTCGGATAGCCTGCCGGGTCCGATTCTGGTACGTACCTTGGTCCCAAGGTGTCTCACTCCGCAGTAAATGCTTCTTTCCAGGGCTATTAGAGCTGTTTCGCTGTATCCTAGGCGGTTCAATTCTGGAGCTAGAAAAAACACGTCTAACCACAGTGAGTAAAACTTCGTATGTCCGGTCTCCACCTCTGTACATCAACATATGTACATACATATATATATACATACATACGTTTTCGGGAGTTTCCCTGTTCGCCGGACAGTCCGCCGTGGTCGCAATATTTTTTTCCCTCATCCTGGAGTGTGCCAATTTGTCGCCACATAATTTCTCTGTCCGTTCTCATATGTACAGTCCACTTCTCGACTCTTCACTGTGCCAACACATGCCCATACATAAATATGCCCCTATATGCATGCCCTTATAAAACACATACATATATTTTCTGCATCCGATTTCAGGAACTAACCTCCACTACGAAACAAATATAAAACACAAATTAAAAGCGAGACAAAACTACACCACTACAAGTCGAAACATTCTTACAAAAACACACGGGCGCGACTGTGGTTGTCACAAAGCTGCTTGTGTTATATTCTCTTGCGCTTATGCATTCACTGCTTTGCCGACGGCATAACAGTGAGCTCTCGGCCAAGGTTGATATCCACCGTTGCTGCCAATAAATTTATTTTGTATACGTTTTTTAAAAAATCATTAATGAATCATAAATAATCATTTTGGAACTATTTTCAAACCTTTAAATTAATTCATAAATTTAACTTTTCGTGGACCTCAATTTTTTTCTGACTCGGCTAAAATACAAGTAAGCTCCACGCAAAGCGCATATATATTCATATTAATATTTACATATGTATTTGGGTTTTTTGACAATATCAAGATCGCGTACCTTCCTGCCTTCTTTGGAGTTATTAATTCTACTTACCATTCCGAATATAGCATCATCCGCCCGCAGCAAAAATCGCCGAGTACATTTTTTAAACCCGTGATTTTAAGCGGATTAAAAATATTCTTGCCAATAATTTTCTGAATTTTCTTGGCCTTTCCGCTGTGCTGAAATATCCCGATTTTCTTTTTCCCAACGGGCTTCAGCGGACGCCTGTCATTTGGTTTTTTGTTGGTGTGATTCGTATTTTGTTTTTTCCTACGGTGACCGTCTGCCCGCTCCGTACGAGACACTTATTGCTCACGCTAGGCGGCACACGCTAAGCAACAGAATTCGATTCTGAGAATGCCAACGGGAGACGACAAAAAGCCACGTCCGATCCCATCTATCCGTTTGGAAAGGTCCCAATCAGCATCTCCGCGCCCCTTTCATCCGAAATCAAGGGCAAGGGCTACCGTTTCCAATCCACGGGCTAGAAGCGACAATTCTTGAAATATCAGCCCAGGGGCATCGTCAAGACACACTCGGTCGACGACAAAATGGCTCAAGCCGCCATCGATACTGCGTGAGGAAATTCACTGCCACCACGGACCATGTGAGCCAATTTGAGGCCAATATCCACACTCTAGGCACCCCAGAAACTACCTGGCTCTCCCCTCATCTGTGTCAAGTGCGTCGAGATCAAATCCGAGCACTGTGGGAAAAAGTGGAGAGAGATTACGATAGTTGTTCAGAGCTTATTGCGGCATCCGTCGAAAGTTCAAACATAAGGCTAACACTTCAGTCCAACTATGAATATTGTTTATCGGTCTACGAAAGGTATGTCGCCATTCTCCAATAGCTTATAGAGAAGGCCACCTCTCAGTTCTCTCAGGCTTCCGCCCCCATCCAACCGCCCATTTCCACTGGCTGCCGTCTACCAGCAGACACCGAAGTCTTTGCTGGGAATTATCTTAGATGGCCCACTTTCAGAGACCTGTTCACCAACTTGGAATGAGTTGGACGCAATTCTGACAGAGCGTCATCGTACTCTGGAAGCCATTGACGACGTCCGGCGTAGCAGTTCGGGGCAATTTCCGCCAAGATTGGCAACTGCAGGCACCAAATTAAATAAACTTACTTACGCACGGGTATTTTTAATAATTTAAATAGTTTACCCAGAAAATTAAAAAAAAATATAATACTTCGACAACTAGTATTCCCAATGGTTCTTAAATTCCAATTTCGTCTTTGACACATAAATAATTCGAAATATATATATATATATATATATACGACAGTACATTTTCATAAAATATATCCACAATGACTCCCTCCATTTTAAATAAATTTACGATGTCCTGTGACCTTCTTAGTCACTTCGAGTCCAGATTCTGCAATCCAGCAGAACCCAGTCGGTCCAAATATACATGCCAAGTTCATGTCGACCAAGTCCGAGCGCTATGGAATAAGGTCGAGAAAGAATACGAAGCTTGTTTAGAGCAAATTTCAGTTGGCTTAGAGGGCGCGGCGG
>VNJU01001948.1:0-14010 GCA_008042675.1 Drosophila seguyi
GTGAGAAAAATGATAGGTATAAGGAAATATAATATATAAGTTGTTAAGGCTTCAGTACTTTTTTAATGTTACGTGAAATAAAGAAGTTCAGGAATGTTGTTTTTTACTGCTCAGATTGCAAAATAGCTAAATAGCTAAAGGCAATAAGCTAAAGTCAATAAATCAGAACATACAGCCAATTAAAGTAATCTTGGGCTCAGAAGGTACAGTATTAGAAAAATATATCTAAACAGGATCTTAAAACCCAATAAAATTTAAATTAGTCAGGATAATGAGTTTGAGTAATTTGGCAAAAGATGCACTTAACAATTCGGGAAAAAGATCCTACTTAAAATTGGTAATTAATTGTTATATGTCAAGAGAAAAAAAAACGAAGCTCTTAATTTAAAAATCAATATCTTAATTTTATTGATTACAAAATTTAGTTTTAAGTCATAAAATTTCAATTAGAAACACTCTTCAGATTATAACTTTTAAACGTCGTTAAAATTAAACTTTATGATGATTTTAAGTTACAACTACTAGTGGCGCCAGCTATAGTTCAGTGTAAGAACTGCAAGTAAGGCCTTTGGGCAGCATTGGATGCTCACTTTGATTATTTTGACCTTTTACGAGTTCGGTCACACTTTATGTAACAGAATTTTGCGGATGGATTCTTTACAGAATTTTGTGCATGGATTCTTACAGTGGGAATAAGGTGGCTAACCGAATATTGCACATGAAATCCATCAGAATTAGGTGTATTTAACAGAATGAGAGTGACGACACAGAAAATCGATAATAAAAAAACATCAATGTTTTAGAAAATCGATGTTTCTTCATCGATGTTTTTGCACCTCTATCTTTTAGTTTTTCCAGTGATGAGCACCCGAATAAGCTAGATTGACAAAAAAAAAGCCAAAATAAGCCACAAATTAAAAGAAAATTATTGCATTATTATGATTTCAAAATGTTTCAATGAATTGTTTTAAGCCAAGAATGTTTAATTCGAATTTTCGCCCAATTTGGTTCATTTGATGTTCACCTAAGAAAATAAACACGTTTTACTACGGTTTGCTTGACAAGAAAATCACTTTCATTGATTAGTTGGGTTCTTAACTAATCAATTCGGAATATTGTGTAAACAATTTATTTATTTTGTTTTTTGAGCCCGCAGCATACGGTTACAAAATTATACATCGCAAAAACTTAGATTAAATCTTTGGTGTGACACCAAATTCAATTATTGGTAGAATTTGACAGATGTTCATTAAAATACGCTAGATTTAAAGCTATCAGTTAAAAATTAAG
The DNA here is from genome assembly GCA_008042675.1 of Drosophila seguyi. Taxonomy (NCBI): domain Eukaryota; kingdom Metazoa; phylum Arthropoda; class Insecta; order Diptera; family Drosophilidae; genus Drosophila; species Drosophila seguyi. The sequence goes on from VNJU01001948.1 coordinate 1,291, forward strand.
CAACACTCCTTCAGGTTGCTTGGGTAGTGCAGTGAAATACTTCAGTTCATAAAAACAAAAAAAAAATCTTAAGAAAACGTAAATTTGGCTTGGAATATAGCTATAGTTCCCGCTAGTCGCTAGTGCTTGTGAAAACCGCCAGATGTAGCGGGGAAAGAGTTAAATTGGCAACACTTGCATCCCCCCTCGCCAAGCTAACTTTAAGATACTCATCTAGATGTTTTCGATGTTTCTTCCCAAAACATCGATGTTTTAAAATTTTTTTTTTAATTTTTAAATAAGTGAAATTTACTTTCATCGTTGAATTAAAATTAGAGAAGAAATATTTATTCTTTCATGAACTTAAAAACTAATAGATGAGTTCAAAAAGAAATCTTCGTAAACTCAAAAAAACAAATAAATTAACTTAAAAATGGAACTTCTTGATATTAAAAAACTAATAAATAAGATCAATCTCTTTTATATTATTAAAAAATTAACGTTTTTTTTTAATAAACAGAAGTTTATCAACAATGTCGGGGCTGAGGCGAGTCCTGCGGTCAGAAATTATTTGCCCATCTTTGCTGAACGCTCTGTCTGACTCGCAGCTAGTGGCAGCCACACAGAAAATTTGTTTGCGTCTTCTTTAAACTGATTGAAGACACCTGATAAACAATTTTGAAACTTAAATAATAATATTATTCAAAAACAAAAAATTTCCGCTCGTCTATCATCTCTAGCGATGTTCAAATTCGGCGCTCTTGCTCTCTATTGTTAAAAAAAAACATCGATGTTTTTGCACCACTAATACAGGAAGAGAGAGACAGCAATTCAAGTTGGGAGAGCCGCTCAATTACCGATTGGGTTTTTACTTACCGATTGGGAACTCGACCCCAAAAGGTACATGTTCTACATACCGATTGGGAACTCGACCGCAGAAGTACCTTTTCTACATACCGATTGGGAATCATACGCCTTTTCTACATACCGATTGGAAATTAGTTGTTAATCGTGGCACAGAAACATCGATGGTAAAAAAAACATCGATGTTTTAGAAAATTCGAAAAACATCGATGCATCGATGTTTCCATCGATGTCAAATTACCAACCCCGGCAACCCCCCTCGCCCAGCTAACTTTAAGATACTCCTCCACAAAAAAATCCACAACAAAGAAAAAAGTCACGAAGTTGGCAGTTTTATCGCAGCGTTTTATTATCTAATGCCGCGATAAAGACCCCAAAGAAGCGAGTTACGACGCCAACATGCCTGGTAAGCAATTAGGAGAGCGTTTGGCGTGCCACGGGCCACTGAGCGGAGTGACCTCGCCGCGAAAAACACACCAACACCTGGCCATTGGCCAATCCAGCCAATCGGCAAGGAATGACGACACCTTCTAATCGATGGCGGCGGTGACGGGAGTGGAGTTGGTAGGGGCAAGGGGTCGGGACTGCACAGAAAGGGTTGTGCGTTGGTGCGATGAGCGGCAGAGCCAATCACTCAAATCAAGCCGGATGGGTGGACGAAGGGGAGGCGCGCGAATAGCACAGCGAAACTATAGTCCACTAGAGCAATTATCGCGATAAGATTAAGCGGAAAATGGTGGTCGCACCCAGTCGAGTCGGTTTTCACACACCACACACACGCTCGCGCCAGCGGAGTGAGCGGGTGGCGCCATGTTCACCTACCGCTGCATCCACGTCTGCCTGCCGAATCCGTCTAATCGCTGTGCCTTTCCCTGTGCCCTTCTAGGCTGCTGCGGTTGCTGCTCGGCGCTGAGGCCGCGCTACAAGCGCCTGGTGGACAACATCTTTCCCGTGAATCCCGAGGATGGGCTGGTCAAGTCAAACATGGAGAAGCTGACCTTCTATTCGCTCAGTTCGCCGGACAAGCTGGACCGGATTGGCGAGTACCTGTACCAGAAGGCCACCAAGGACATCAACAGGAAGCGCTACAAGTGAGTCATAAGGATATAAGAGTGTAAGCATATCTCAACTTTAAATGCTTTGCAGGCTGGCAGAGATTGCCATGGAGGCCATGGACCTGCTGCTGCAGGCGTGTCATGCCCAAACGACGCTCAATCTGTTTGTGGAGTCCTTCCTGCGCATGGTGCAGAAGCTGCTCGAGGACTCGAACCCCAACCTCAAGATAATGGCCACAAATTCGGTAAGATTTCTACCTTAGACTTCTCCGAAGCCACTTATAGCGCCTTTTTTTTTCAAAGTTTGTGAAGTTTGCCAATATTAACGAGGACACGCCTTCCTACCACCGTCGCTATGACTTCTTCATCTCCAAGTTCTCCTCGATGTGTCACAGCGATGCGGCCAGCCTGCGGGACAGCTTGCGGCTGGCGGGCATCAAGGGACTGCAGGGCGTCATCCGGAAGACCGTGTCCGATGACTTGGTGGAGAATATTTGGGAGGCGCAGCACATGGAGAAGATTGTGCCCTCGCTGCTGTTCAACATGCAGGTAGGTCTTCTTTTGCAACAAGGCTCTACCTTGTGCCCGCTCGGTGATGACCTGACCCGATGATGAGACCCATTGGCCAATTCATTCAACTAATTTCAATGTATTTTGCATTTCGTTTTCCGTGTATTTTGTTAATGCAAACCAAACCCAACCAAAACCAATTACAACAACACAACCAACACACAACAACAACAAATAACCAAAACAGTTTTGTGTAAACGTTATGTTCGTGAAGAAAAATTTACTGGCGGTAATGATGATCTCGAATCGAATTACATATGCTTAAGCTCGCTGTGTTTGCTCTAGTCTGTAGCCCATTTACTAATCTATTTCTCTATCGCTGCAGTCCGGCGATCTGACGCCCGTGGAGGATGCCACCAATGTAACGCCGCCGGCCCTGGCCGAGGAGGTGCTACGCGAGCTGGTGGGCCGCGCCTCCTTCGGACACATTCGCAGCGTGCTCAAGCCGCTGCTGACGTAAGTAGGGCACCCGGAAGCATAGTCAGCCGTCTTTAATCTTCCATATTTACAGCCACCTGGACCGGCATGAGCTCTGGGTGCCCAACACCTTTGCGATTCACACGTTCCGCATTGTGATGATCTCCATACAGCCGCAGTACTCGTACACCGTGGTGGAGACGCTGATGCAGCATCTGGACAACAACTTCAAGTCCTCGCCCAAGACTCGCACCTCGCTGGCCGTCGTGCTGTCCAAGATCATTGCCATTGCGGCGGGCGAAAGTGTCGGGCCCTCGGCCTTGGACATCATCAACAACCTGCTGACGCACCTGCGGACGAGCGTGAGCACTACCAGCGAGATCACGCCCGAGGAGTCGCAGTACCAGGAGGCGCTGATCAATGCGCTGGGCGAGTTTGCCAACCACCATCCCGACTACCAGAAGATCGAGATCATGCTGTTCATAATGAACACGGTGCCGGATCTGTCGAAGAAGAGCAAGGGCGACCAGATGCTGCAGAACATCTTGCTTAAGTCGCTGCTCAAGGTGGGCACCCAGTACAGCACGGTATCCTTCGAGAAGGCCTTCCCCGCCTCGTTCCTGCAACCCCTGCTCAAGATGGCGCGTGCCCCGCACGACCCCACCCGCATGGTGGTGATGCAGATATTCCAGGCCCTGCTCGATCGCCACCAGAACGAAAAGGTGCTCAGCAGCGTCAGCGTCAAGCCGTATCCGGCTCTGTCCCAGGAGCCGCCCTCGCGCTCAGACATCATCTTCACGCACAAGTACGGCGCCAATATCATGCAGGCCCTCATCGACAGCATGGCGCTATCGGATCGTGTGGACGCCCTGACCTCGAGCTACAACACCGCCGCCCTGCTCATTGTTGAGATGTCGTGCAACGAAACCGTGCAGGAGTTCCTCCTGTTTATTTTGGGGTAAGTGAGGCTGCGCTTGCAGATCCTAGGTCCTTGCTGATCCTCTATTTTCCCTCTATCCATAGCATCCAGCAGGTGGCCAGCACCACGGAGACCCTGGGCACCGTGCACAAGTGCAACCTGAACATTATCGCCATTGGCCTGCTGGTGCTCATTTCACGGGTGAGTGGCATCAACAATCTGCTGGAGTACGCTCAGAAGATCGTAGACGCGCGGCGCGAGGATGCGAGCCACTATCTACCGCCGATGCTTGAACCCAAGAAGATGGCCAACAAGAGCTTGAATCTGTCGCTTCCGCACCTCTCCATCGACAAGCTGGCCCTGGGCGAGTGCCTGCAGAATGCGGGTATGGACGCCCAGCGCCTCAACACGGGCGCTCCGTACGCGCTCAACCAGACGGATCATCCCGGCCACCGGCACTCGTGGGTGGAGTCTGTGAGCAACCAGTTAACGCAGCGCAACAGCTCAGCGGATCTGACCGTCTACAACGGCGACGTGGACAGCGTTAGCAGCTCGCCCGGTGTGTGCAAGAAGCTCCTGGCGCCCGAATTTAACTTCGATGCCATGAAGCGGGCCCTCGCCGAGCCGACGGAGGCAGCCAAGCGGGAGCTGCGCGAGCGCCAGATGCAAATCGTTCGCACATTCCGTGAGGGCGAGTTCGACGATCTGATGAGACGCACAGAACCGAAGGTAAGTGGAGTCGGGAATTCTTTTGAATAAATGTGATTAGTTAGTTGGAAATTGTGATTAGTTAATCTTAAATTCATATAAACGGGAACCAAATATAAACTCAGGGAAACTTCGTAATCACGCCAATCGCTCCAAAGAATTCCATACCCTTCCGACATTCTGCCATTTTTGTAATATTTTCCAGTGAGCTAATTATGGTATAGGTTGAAAATGATTTTCCCTTCATATCTAATATTAAACATATTTTGCTCTCTCCAAAACTCTCCACTTAAATCCCCTAATCATATTTTGCTTTTAATCGAGTAAACAAATACTATATTAATATTGAGTTAATTTTCAGCACGATCTCATCCAGAACCGCCTGAACGAGCTCTTCAACTCGCTGGCCGTGGAGCGTCAGATCACGCAGAGCGACACCAAGGCAGCCCAGCTGCAGGCCAGCAACGAGAAGCCCATCTACGAGACGAACTTCCCCGAACTCTTCTACTATTAAACTACGATCCGGAAACACCATCCGGCGAATATTCTCTACTCAATCTATGTATATCTATAGCCTTGAAAGCGAATTTGTTTGGTGTGCGTATGTGAGCCCTAGTTAAATCCAATTAAATTTTCCGTTGTTAAATGCAAACAATTAAATTGTTAAAAACCAGCCTGCATATGTACTTTGAATTAATTGTTATACAAATATATTATATACTAACAGTATTATATAGTGTAGTTGTCGAAATTCAGGTTAAACATGGAATCTTGTAGCGAAAATAGTTTGAGAAAATCCACCTCTTGCGGCCACAAGTCTAGGGCCTCGATAAAAGCCAAAATAAGTTACTCCAAGACTAAGAACAGTCCAGGGCGCAATCCCTTCTTCCACTACCTCGCATTCTTCCGGAAATGCAACAGGGACAGACTGTGCCATCTGTCGTCGCGTAAAATAGCCCTAATGGCCAGTCGCCGGTGGACGCTAATGAGCCCAGCTGAGCGGGAGCCCTTTATTGCTGCTGCTAGCAGCTCCAGTTATACGTATCGGGCGCGCAGCAAAAAGGTCAACTGGCTGCTGGGAAACCTGCATGGGTACATTGCCGGGGGAGAGTGTCAAGCGCAGGCCCTGTGGAAGCTGATGAGAAGCCTGAAGTCCTGGCAACTGCATTGTGTTCGGACTGAGCGAAAGACCGAGGAAGAACGAGACGAGAGCTGCTTGAATCAATAGTTTAAAATTTAATAAATGATCGATCTCTTGAAATGGTATTGGTTACACTGTGCGTACATGAAGCGAGTAGAAAATGTGTTGAAACAGTAGTTAGATGCGTTAACCATACGTACGTAATTTGAACACGCTTAAATGTACCTTAGTTACCTTGCCGCTTTTCTGTTGTTACTTAAACATAACAACCTCAATAGACGGCCATTTTACAACCTATATATATGTAAATGTATATATATATATATGCAACATCTGCGATTGTGCGAGGGCACAAGAAAAAGTGCGTCTACTCTAAACAAGTAGATAGATGATCATGACAGTGTAAGCAGTTAAATACAAGATAATTTTGTGATGTAAACGATTTACAAAAATATAATATAGATACAGATCTGATGCATATGCAAAAACGATCGCCGATATTGTGTAAATCAGATCGGTTAACGACGAATTTACAAGTACAAGTACGAGGCCCGAACATGGAGCGGGCAAATGAACAGAAACGGTGGTAGTGGTGGGTACTGGTAGTGTTTGAACGCGCTCAGCACGCCAGTTCGCCTATGGCGTCCGTCTCGCTGCTGGCTGCGCCCCAAGTTATCCTTGGCCGCGGAGCCGGCGACGACGGCGTGGAAGCCTCAGAGTCGCCTATAAAGACCGCCGAATCGTCGGCACTGGACGGGGTCATCGGTCGTTCGCAGTCCGCTCCGATTTCCGAAATGGGTATGGATAGAGATGTCGTCCTCGTCTCCTCGCTGTGCGGCACAATCTCCTTGAAGCTCTGATTCGGCGGCATCACGACCAACATGTTGATGGAGATAAGCAGCGGATGGACCAGTTTCGGGTCAAGTACCATTAGTGGCACCTCCTCGTTCTTCTCCAGACTGAGTGAGCATATCTCCGAGGTCTGGGTGAACACCGGCTGCCGTTGGGCATTGATCGAAGTCACAGTCGTGCGAATCATGAACTTGCGCTTCGTCTGAAGGCTGAGCACTCGCTCGTGCTCGTGCCTGTGGTGGCGACGAATGTTCAGTCTGCGCGAGTCCATAATGAGGATGAGATCCATGCCGAAATTGAAGCCCGTCCAGCGCCACTTCTGATAACCGGGCTCAAGCAGCAGGCGGCCACACCGCATGCAGTTCTCAAAGAACTGCTCGTCGTCCAGATTATGGGGACTGCTGTGGACGCAGAAAGGAACGATTAGATTTGCAAGGGTAAAGATTTAAGTCCCTTACCAGTCCTCCTGACCATGGTCTATGCGCAGCAGAGCATCCCAGTGGTTGTGGATGTGCCTATATAGCCACTCCTTGGGTATGATGTTGTCGTTGTAGATAATCTTCAGATCCATGTAGTGGTTGGTCAGGTACTGGGTGCGCAGCTTCTGGAAGACTTTCACGTATGGCTGACCCTCGGGGGTGGCGAGAAACGAACGCTCCTCCATGCGGTTGGTGAAATACGTCCACTGGACGACATCCACACTGGGCGTGTGCGTTTCCACACCGGCGTTGGTCAGGCGCTCTTGCGTCTTTAGCGCTTCCGCGCGCCGCACAGGATCCTCGGGGTCGTAGTCGGAATGCAGGCGCAGGAACATCCACGTGCGCAGCAGAGTGTAGAGTGAGAACTCGGTCTGCATTACGTACAGGTTAGGACTGGCGGTCAGGGCGCCCATCAGTTCGATGGAGATGTGCCTCAGCAGGTTCGGCTGCTTGCTGTAAATGCTCAACAGGTTTATTTGGAACCACTGGAACGTGGACTTCTTCACGCCCACCACACCGTACTGGCAGGCAGCTTCGTAGTACTGGATAGCGGTCTCCGGACTGATCGTGTCCACCATCACCTCGGCGCACTTGTCGATAATTCCATCCAAGTGGAACAAAGTGGCCGTGGCCAAAACTGGGATCACATCCGTCGGCTCGATCTCGATCTCGTCAGAATACATCGATCCGAATACAGCATCCAGGCTGGCCACGGTGATCCGATCGTCGAGGATCGTGATCTGTACGAATTTCTGCTGCGCCTCCCGCCACGTCCCATTGAACATGGTGTAGAAGTAAGGACTCTGGCTCAGGTAGACCTTGTGCAGGTGCCACACCTTGTCCAGTGCCATCACAGACACATCCGAGTTCTTTTGCTCCTTAAAAAGAGCCTTGTATATGTACTGGGTGGTGGTCAGGAGCTTTTTCCTGAGGAGAACGAAGATATTAGTAAATACGTTCGTTTTGCACGCTTAGCAAAGCACTCACTTCTTGGGCAGTGTCGCGTCCAACTGGGCCTGCTCATCCTTGCCCAGCGCGGAGTCCGTGCTGCGCTTCCGCTTCCGCCGGTTGCTAAACACCTCGGCCACGTTCATCTGCATGGAGCCCACGATCTGACCCATGGCTCGACGCAGGAATTAACACCCTTAAAGAAGCGAAAATTAATTTTACAACTTTAAACTAACAGCCAAATGTATATTTGCTATGATTCAATGAAAGATGTTTGGGTTGGCAATAGACCAAAGGCCTCTTTATCGATCTGTCAGGTTGCGTGTTGATAGCTCCCCCCAAATGGAACCGGTTGACCCACTTTCGTTCCGCCAAACTGTAACGCAGTAAGGCTGTATCGCTGTAATGGTGGGGAAACCTTTACTGGGTGGGCGAACAGTCGTGTGGGTGACACTTTAGACCCTAAAAACCCGATGGAAAGCGCATCCATTCATCAATGATGATGATGTCATGGCAGCACCGACCCAATCCCAAGCTTTACGATACTTGTAATCAAATCCCACGCGAGAGGGGCAACGAATGGTGTCGGAAAACTTACAAAGCGTGTCTAGATGACAACTGATAAACATTTTGTGGTTTATCTAACCAATTATATGTCTTAACTTCTGTCAATAACTGTGTTATATAGATATTACTTGTGAATCTTCAGCAAAGATAGGGTTCTCACATCTTCTAGATGGAGAGATAAATTGCGACCCGCTGCGTGATTTCATGCCGCTTCTTACTAATCTTATGATTCAGGCTGGAAATTTAAAACTTAGACCGGGAGACGACATCGATTTCAAAACATATAAGATATCAATTTATTACGTAAAGATAAAAATATAGACAGCAATAGATTTAAACAAAATTTTTATATTTTCATATCTGAACCAGACCAAATAATTCTCATAGAACTCATGAAACCCAACCCAACATTATTTTCAAGAACCCCAAGTAGCGGGCTGTTAATTAAACATTATTATGGGAACTCATATATGTACATACTTATATGAATAGTGCTTTCGCTATAACAAAATTGATAAGATAGTTAACTACACATGTATGCACATGACAAGCCATCAGCTGGAGATAAAACTATATTAATAAATATCATTAAATCAAAGCATAAAGATAGGGATTAGACCATAACTAACTAGATAATTTTTATCACCAAACCTTTGATTGAATTTGAAATTGATAACATCTTAACTGTTCGTAGATATTTAATACTAATATTAGCGTGGAATAACAATAAAATAAATATACATCTAAAGATTTTCCAGATGTAAAGCTTTAGAAGTAGCTTTGAATGCAGAAAATACAACTATGTACACATCAGATTTCGAGCCTATTAGTACAGCAGTCAGAATTCAAGAGGAAAATCTTGGGAAATCGTAGTATTTGTTAAGTCGTGCTAATGTGCCAACTATCACACCTGTTCCTAATAAGAAGAAAAACCGTACTTTTTTTTAGAATACTAAAAGAATGCAGCTTTCGGGTAATGTTCTGCATTGTTCAAATATCACAAAACACGTTCTCTAATGACCTGAACTCCATTACAGCGACGAACATTTTCGGGTAATTTGGCTGGGGGGAGGGACTCTATAATTAGAACGAGATCAAACGAGCGGCGATTCCATGAGCATGTTTATGCCTTGTCGGCGGCGACCAATTGCTGGAGCTGGACGGACACACGGACGGACGGACGTGTGTTGTAAGCATGTCAAGGCCGCTACGGAAGCCACTGCTGCCCATAAATAAACAAACGCAACGAACGAACGCGCGTTAGCAAAGTTGCTGCTGGGCTTTCGTCACCTCGCGTCGCATGGATCGCATTGATATGGACGACCAGACCTACAGACAGCCCGGCCCAATAATCAGCCGATGATTATCTCAAATACATTCAGACCCATCTTAAAATAACGATGGGGAGGAGCGAGCCAAGGTGGGGAGAGGCCTGGGGGTGGGGCTTTCCATACCAGATGTTAGGCTTTCGTTTGTTTTGGTGCGGCGCAGTTCCGAAAACAAAAGTAAACTATCTGAAAACCGGTTTTTGCCGCAGCATGTATTTCTTATAAGACCAAAACAAGACGGCGATTGCAGCGCTTCAAATTACGTCACCGCTGGAAGCCAGGAGAGCGCAAAAGAGCAATAGAGAGAAATACTGAAGAGAGTGTCTCACTTCTAAATATATCTCGAGTTTCCCCCAAGTCGAAAATCTGCAATTTTAACAAAGAACTGCGCATTTAAAGCAGCAAGTTGAACCGAATACCATTTTATTGCCAACTAAAAGAAAAAAGGTTTAATTTTACAGTACAAAACGAACTATTCAAATTGTTTTGAAAATGTTAAACTAGTTTCGATGCTATTTGGAAACACTAGACAGAAACCAGTTTATTATTTGCAAAAGGTGATTGTACTACCGTAAATATCTATTGTGTTTCCCTTACTCTATAAATTTGTATAAAATATAAAGTATGTGATAATTGCAACCTCAGTTATTAACAATATTTCAAGAAAACCACTTTTCTTGAAGGTTAAGATTCAAAAGCTGTCAATGAGTTCATGCGTCTTTTTGCCTTGAATAAACTTTATCAACTTTGTTGAAACTAGTTTAAATTCCATTTTAGGTTATTGTACGAAACCGATAATAAATAATGAAACCAAGGTAGAACTTCGAAATCTAGAATGAAAACTTGCACAAACTTGCTTGATCATAAAATAAATATTAAAAAATAATAAATTAAAAAAAAGTTAATGTTGCCCAAGGAGTTAACGGCTAAATAACGTGGATTATCGTCGAAAGAAGCCAACAAGCATGGGCGGACGGTGGGACTCGAACTCACTCTCTCTCGCGCGTTTCGTTTACGTTTTCTTCGGGAATTCCAGACACCTTAGACAACTGAGCCAGCGCAGCTAGAAAACTGTCGGCGTCGCGGAGCACAGATATATACATACATACATATGTATTTATATGTATTTATGTACTCTCGGCGGTTCCCTAGTTCGGTGAACCCTCCGATAGACCTTTCTCCTTCTTTTGGCTAGGAAATCAGCTGTTTGGGGCTGCGAAAAGCATGTTGATTCGCACTATTTACGACGGGCTGTTGTTTGGCGCTGATAACAGCAGCAACAGCGTTTGGAGATATGAGGACCGGACCACCAACTTTTCCCCATTTCGATTCCCCCGTTTTCTTCATTGCGGACTGCAGTTAATCTGCGGCTATAAATAGCAAACAAAAGTGAATTCGGTGTGTGACGTAGTTGGGAAATGCAGACAGACGGGTGGTGGAGAGTTCAAAGGGGAGGAAAGCAAAAAATAAGAGCGAGAAAAGAACACGAGAGAACAACGGCGCGGACGAAACAACGACGCAAAACTGAAGAGGCAAGAGGTACATATACGGAAAAGGGAACTGATAAACGAACTTACTGTTAATATGCAGTTATAGTTCCCCGACTTTATATAACTGCAGTTGCACTCCACGTTCACCAATGGGTGTATGGGCAATATAAATAAAACACCAAGCTAAGTCCCCCGCGTGTGTGTGGTCGGGCGAGAAATTTAAATCATTTCATTCCTATTCGCAGGGTAAAATATATCTCTGTTTGTATGCAGTTGGTTCCGACGCACTCCCGCTCCACGACCGTTACGAGCAAGCACTTTTTACAAAAACACGACCAAAAACAAACACATTGTGAAAAGTGTGGCCCTAGCTGCATTCAGTTGGGATTTACGAATCAGTGCTGCCAGTTCAGCGCGTTGCAAGGTAGGTCTTGAATACTTATTAAAAGAAACTAGTTTATAGAAATAAATATAGAAATCGTTAGGCAATATTCGAGATCTGAACAATTTTGATGAAAAGATATAGGTCTTTTTTTTTATTTTTTTTTTGTATCTATTGTCTTTTGCAATTGGGCCTAGTTTTCAATCGGTTTCGTCCGTCAGTCCGATTCAGCAATCTTGTCTCTTAATTTTTAAGCTGAATGAAACTTAGCAGATTGTTATTTTAGAATTTTGATTTTCATTTGATACATATTGGGGGACTATATAATATAGCTTTCATAAAAACGATAGGTAATGTACAAACAAGTATACAACTGGAACTGTACAATTTATTATATGATATGTGTAGAAGTTTAAAAGTCTTTAGTTGGTTTTTCATAATTTGATTGATTATTAATGATCCAATTGCAATCTGCAAAGATATACCAAGTTTTTTTTGTTCCTTTTCTTATTTCGTAAATAACATTGTTCAATAAAATATTTTTTGTTTCCCTGATAATAGATTGCCAGAAAAAATAGGTCATGCTTTGCAAAACAACAAGAAATATTTAAACGAAAAAAAAAAAATAATAATAATAATAATATAATCGACGAACTGTACAATTTATTATATGATATGTGTAGAAGTTTAAAAGTCTTTAGTTGGTTTTTCATAATTTGATTGATTATTAATGATCCAATTGCAATCTGCAAGGATATACCAAGTTTTTTTTTGTTCCTTTTCTTATTTCGTAAATAACATTGTTCAATAAAATATTTTTTATTTCCCTGATAATAGATTGCCACAAAAAATAGGTCATGCTTTGCAAAACAACAAGAAATATTTAAACGAAAAAAAAAAATAATAATAATATAATCGACGAACTGTACAATTTATTATATGATATGTGTAGAAGTTTAAAAGTCTTTAGTTGGTTTTTCATAATTTGATTGATTATTAATGATCCAATTGCAATCTGCAA
>VNJU01001949.1:0-12251 GCA_008042675.1 Drosophila seguyi
TTATTATTATTATTCTATGGCTGTGCACTATTTCAATAGGGATTATACTGAGCCGTAACTGAACTATAGAATAGGTGACAGCTCTGTCTGAGGTTACTAGATGTTAGGAGTTCTGAATAAACTCCTGTCATTGTGGGTCTAGACTTTATTCATTCAGAAATGAAGTGGGCGCTCTTTCGGTTATTTTTCTGCTGTTTATTCTCACTTCTCACAAATGCTGTGTTCCAGATTTATCGTCGAATTATATTAAGTTTCGTGGACGATCTAAGAATATCGCTGAAGATGTGGATGACAAAGGCCTTGATGGTGCACCTTGTGCTGCTCGTGTGCGTGCTGAAGATCTACTTTCAGCCCGCGCCGCTGATCCGCCTGGAGCCGCAGGCGACGCTGTCGAAAATCGATGCTATCCCGCCGGCTGATCGCCTGGTTGTCTTCCTTGCCGAAGGTCTTCGCGCGAGGACCTTCTTTTCGCATAACCTCAGCCATGTGCCGCAACTGGGTGAGATATACCTGAACCAGGGTCTGGTGGGCGTGGCCCACACCAGTGTTCCCACGCTTACCCAAGCGGGTAACGTGGCCCTGTTTGCCGGCTTTCATCCGGCGCTATCGCTAACCGTAAACTATGACACGATCTTTAATCGCACCTTGAACTCTGCTGATGGACTTGTCCTAAACTTCGCGGGTGCCAATCCCAAGACGGATTCCTGTATGGATCTGCAAAACTATATATCCGATGGTGCCAATCAGGGCGCGATAAGAAACGCCAGCAGGGCGGTGATCTTGGTACGCTTGGGCGATGTAGGCGGGGCCAGTCCATATGACAAGATATATCGGAAAAAATTGTTAAGAGCCCAGGCGGGCATCCTTAAGACCTGCGATGTGATGGAAAGTGTGTTCAGGGACAAGAGAACTGCTTACCTTATGACCTCGGCACATGGACTCACTAATCTGGGTAAGGCTAACGGGCAGATCTTGTGGTAAGATGAGTAAGCATATCCTTTGTAGGCTCCCATGGCGCTGGGACTCCATCCGAGACGCGGACACCCTTCCTGCTCTGGGGCTCCGGCATCATTGCCAACGATACGATTCAGCGGCTGGAGCAGATCCAGCTGGCGTCGCTAATGTCAGCTTTGATTGGCTTGCCACCGCCGGTCAACAATCTGGGCCAGTTGCCTTTGGGCTACCTGAATGTACGCCAGCATGAGGAGCGGATGGCAATGCATCTGAATGCCCTCCAACTTCTGCTTCATGCCAAGGCCCTTGTGAAGCGCCACAAGCGGGGCTTTTTCCACAAGTGGCTTCCTGAGGTGGGAGATTTGAGTCTCCGACGGATTTCCCTCTATCAGTATCAGATAAACCGACTCACGGAAGAGCGCTGGCAAGCCAAGGCCATGGAGACGAGCCTGATGGCAGCCCATTTGGCTCTAAATACTATGAAGTCCTACGCGGGATATTACCACATTCCGTTGATTGTGACCACGGCCCTGGCTCTTCTCGGCTGGGAACTCTACCTGGTGCTGAAACTGTCCCGAGATTCACGGGCCTCCAAGGAGCATCGCGCCGGCTTTCTCACCTGGACCACCATAGTGCTGGCCGCCCTGGGACTGCTGCTGGGTGAGCTGGCTTTCCTGCAGGGCATACCGCTGCTGACCATCCTCTGCTTGGTGGTGCCCTTTGCCTTTTGGTGCCTGGCCCTGGCCGAGTTGCCGCATTACATTTTGGATGTGGGAACGCACTTAAGCTGGATCGTCATACCTGCTGGAGTGATTCTTATAACGATCTGCTGCAACTACACCCTTAGTTTGACCTATGCCCTGGCCGTGGGCTTTTACAACCGACACGGCTGGGTGCGTCCCTCCTTCAAGGTCGTGAGCTGGTTGTTTTTCGTCTCACTGCTGAGCCTGTTCTTGTGCTTCTTGCACAAAATGGAGTTCCTGATGGCCACCAATATCCGGATGACCTTGCAGACGGCTGGCATGCTGCTGGTTATCGTGCGACCCTACATGTCCGATGAAAAGCACCAGAAGCGCGTGTGGATTGTCAACGGAGGAATATTGATTCTGGGAGGAGTTGGAATCTATTTGAGAGAGACGGACAGGAGCGTTCCCGTCTATTTGATGGCCGCCAACTGGGCGTACCTGATCTATGCATTCGCATCGATACCCTTCAGTGGGAATGCCTGTCTTCGATCTCGCCTGGAACTGATATGCTTTAACCTGCTGACGGTTCATGCCCTCCTAAGCGACTCGTACACCTCTTTTTTTGCCCAGTTATTGATCCTGGAGTATCAGCAGGGTATCGAGGTGCACGTAGAGTCCAGACTACAGTTGAAGGAAGAGGAGGATCGAGAGGAATCGATGCTAACATCCGAACAATACCTTAGACTGTGCTACCGTTTTGCCGTGTCCATTCTGCTGTACTTTTACGTCTCGATGATGGGAACCGGCCACTGGCTACACAGCTTCACCTATTTGGCCAACACTGATCGACTATTTATGCCGCATTGCTGCCCCGCTATATCGGGATTCCTGGTGCTAATCCATATGCTCATACCACTCATCATAATCCTGGCCAGCCTGCGCGCTCTCAGCACATTTGGACGCCACGAGATTAGCTCCATTTTCATCTGCGTGATGCTCATCTGCAATACCGTGGTTTTGTTTTGTGTTCTTTTTGTTCCGCATCTGAGCGATTGGCCAAGCGTACACCCATCCGTGATCACAGTGATTATGGTCCAACTTACGGCCGTTCTTTTGATGGCCTGCGACTGCTGTGGCATATTTTTGTTCCGGGGATTCAACCTGATCACCTCAACGACCCCCAAGCGAGCTGTGGTTCAAATTCAGCCCAAAACTATGGTATGCTCGAGGGCCTCGATGACCACCGGGGTTTGAGTGAGGGCTGACCCAAGAACTTGCTATACAAAAAATATTACAAATTTTTAGTTAACACATAGAAGTTCTTAAGTTTAACAACTTTTGCACATAGCTTTTACCATATGTATCTACAGAATATAATAAATAGTTTGGCAATTAAGTGCGATCTTAATGTTAATCGATGGGGATAAAGGTGAATCCAGATATTTAATTAAAAGTAATTTTCTATTTTGAGACTCGTTTATGTATTTAACCATTCGTTGGGCTGCTTCAATATTTTACCCTAAATCTATGTATAAGAAGGGACTCCCCATGTAATGTTCGAAGGCGTATAATACTTTAAGTAGCAAATTAACTTAAATGCAGCTGGCTGGTTTAGGTACAAAATTTGCAGGAGTTAAAACCTTAATATACTAAGTATAAACCTGTGCCATCGGATCTACTCCGATTTCGGTTTCTTTGCCTCCAAATGAGCCTGCAAAGATAAGAAAAAGTAAATATAAACAAAACTCAATCATTATCTTGTAGACTCACCTTCTCGGCGACCTTGAGGAGGCTATCGAAGCTGTTTTGACCCGTTTCCATCACCATGCCATGGAAGATCTTTGACTCGGTGGCTGTTAGTAGTTCGTACGGCGAACCAAACTCCACCAGATGACCGGCATCCATCACAAGCACACGATCCGAGTCCATGATCGTGTTGAGTCGATGGGCTATGGTCAGCACTGTGCAGTCACGGAATTTACTCCGGATTGTGGCCTGTATCAGAGCATCCGTCTGTGGATCTACATTGGCCGTAGCTTCGTCCATCACCAGGACCCGATTCTCCCGAAGAATCGCTCTCGCCAGGCACACCAACTGGCGTTGGCCTACGCTGAAGTTGGAGCCGCCCTCGCTAATCTTGCTCTGCAAACCACTGGGCAGCTCAGCAATCACTGGCTTCAACTTGACCTCCTCGAGGGCGTCCCACAACTTGGCATCGTTGTACTCCTCAAAGGGATCCAGGTTGTACCGCATACTGCCCGAGAAGAGCACCGGCTCCTGCGGTATAATGGATATCCTGCTTCTCAGGTCAAAGAGTCCCATCTCAGCCGTATCCCTCTCGTCGATGGTGATGATGCCCTCGTTGTAGGACAGTCGGAAGAGAGCATTGATCAACGACGACTTGCCCGCTCCAGTGCGTCCAACGATGCCCACCTTTTCGCTGGGCCGGATACGGAAATTGAGCGCCTTGAGCACATACTTGGCCTGCGGATCCGGGAAGTAGCGCAGGCAGAGATCCTCCGTTATGATCTCACCCCTTTCGGGCCAATTTGGCGGCGGTTTCTTGCCCTCCCGCGACTCAAACTCACCCTCCGGCTCGATCTCGTCGTACTCCACCACCCTCTCCACGGCGGTCATTGTGTTTTCCAGCTCCGCCGACTGACGCATGCCCCACTGGACCATTCCCGTCATGCCCATCGCTTGGGTAATGGCCAAGCCCACCTCGCCGGGACTCTTTGGTGGATTAATAAAGTAGTTGAGTATGATAATCACAATGTACAGCGTGCAGAAGCAGTCCAGATAGTAGCCAAAGGCCCGATTCGTGGCCAGGTAGGTGTAGTAACCGGAGCTGTGCAGATCCTGAAGATTGTCGAACTCCGCTATTAGTTCCCGCTGAGCTCCCAACGCACGAATTGTCGGCAGGCCGCTAATAGTGGCGCTCAGATGAGAGTAAATCGGTGACCTGGAAACTGCCTCCAATCTCTTCACATCCCTCGAAGTCTTCAGGTAAAACTCCCTTATATAGTAGAAAATAATGCCGAGGGCTAACGTCAGGATCAGATAGTAGGGATTTGTGATGCAGATCACAATGATGATGCCGAGCAGAGTGAGAAAGATCTGTACCACATCCAGCATAACAGTGGGCAGGATCTCATCCACCTGTCCCAGATCCTTTGAGAAGCGGTTGAGTATACGACCCGAGGGATTCGTGTTGAAGAAGTACATGGCAGCCCGCGTTATGCCACGGTACATGGCATTGTGCAAGTGCGTGGAACTGCGCATGGCCATTTTGTAGAAGAGCATTGTCCGCACGATGGTGAACACCACCACGGCCACATTGAGCATGGCAAAGTAGTACATGTCCTCCGGATCCGAACTTATATCAGTGCCATCTGTGTTTTTGTCCACCCTGTAAGAGCAAGTAAAGCATAAATATGGAATTAAGAAACCCATCTTGATTCCACTTACCAATAAGACAAAAAGTAATCCGCAGATGAGCACAGGATCTGCGTGGACAGGCAGAGAAACACCATGAAGGAGAGCATAAACCAGCTGCTGCCCGCCGTCAGATACTCCTTGTAAAGTCCCAAGCCAATCTTGCCCTCCACCCGGGTCTCCTGCAGCTGCAAGGCCGCCTCCTGGGCCATCGATTCCGCCATGGAACTCAACGAGGTGAAGCTGTTGTTCCGTGTGCTTGGCTTACTGATCTTGCTGTCCCTCCTGCTCAGCGAGGGCACGCCCAAGCGATCGACGCCGTCGCCAATTACAAACTCCGTCTCCTCCAGCGCCTCATCCCCTTTATTGGGTGCCGTGAGGAGTTGGGCAAAGTCCAAGCCACTGCGCTTCATGGATGAGTACGTGCCCATGGCGCTAACGCGACCCTTGTCCATTATCACTATAAGGTCAGCTTGCTCCAGAAACTGCAGCTGGTGCGTGACCAGGATCACAAGTTCGCTTCGTAGATAACCGCGCATGCACTGGTCAAAGAGATGGCGTCCCACATGGGTGTCCACAGCACTAAGTGGATCGTCCAGCAGGTAAATATCAGCTCGTCGATACACGGCACGTGCCAGACTTATCCTAGCCTTTTGACCGCCTGAAAGCGAAGCTCCACGCTCGCCCACTATCGTCTTGTCGCCGTAGGGCAACAGCTCAAAGTCTCTCTCCAGGGCGCACTTCTGGATCACGGTGCGATAGCGATGCTTGTCCCACTCCAAACCGAACAGAATGTTTTGGCGCACGGAGCCGGTGAAGAGCCAAGGCTCCTGGGCAGCATAGGAGTAACTTCCATTCACTCGCAGGCTTCCGCTCTCCGCCGGCAGCTCGCCAAGCACAGCCTGTATCAGACTGGACTTGCCAGCGCCCACGGGTCCAATGACGGCCACGAGTTTGCGACGTCCCAGCTGCAGATTGATGTCCTCCAGCGTTGGCTCCACCGAATGACTCTCCCAGCGAGCTTGAAACTGATTGAACTCAATTAGATTCTCCGACAGGCCGTTGCTCTTGGGACTGTCTCCATTCAGTGACTCTCCTTTTGGTGCGGGTGCGGGACTCCGCGACTTATCCCTGACTTGAGTGTCTGGTCGGTGCATGAACGTCTCCAGGCGACGGACGGAGACCAGTAGCTCGGCAAACTGGGATATGCCCTGCGGAAAGAACATGGTCACGGAGCGTCGCAGGATATTGTAGTAGGCGGTGACAAAGAAGGCTTTCTCGGCATTCAGGATATTTCCCAGCAGGACGAAGGCAATTAGACTGGAGGAGACAAAGACACGGGACAGGAACATGGCGAACGAGATGAGGATGCCGCGGATATAGTTGACTTGCTTGATGCACAGCATCTCATTGAAGCGTGTAAGCTCCACCACCTTGCCGAAGGGCTTCTCCCAGGCGTACATCTTGATCACCTGAATGCCCGATATGATCTCGTTCATCATCCGGACGCGTTCATCCGTCCGCAGAGCGGTTCTCAGTCGGAGCACGCTGGTCCGCTTGCCCAGATAGGATTGGAAGGGTAGGAAAAGTAGCATTATAGTGACGCCAAACAGAGAAGATACTCCAATCTGTAAAGGAAAAGAAAGAAGAAGTTATTTATGGTTCTTACTTGAATATTATTTTAATAAATAACACATAACACAAGTTTAATTATATATTCATTCACTGATTTTGTAATTGTTCAGCCATTTTTGTACGTACAAAAGTAATTAATAATAATAAGTCAACATTTATATTCATAGCCAAACTATTCACTGATAGCTAAATGTTTGAAGCCCAAAATGGTCTTGGTATGGCTATAACCAGGGGAAAGCATTATTGTTATTGTCGGTAAGATATATTTTTACTCTATAAAAGTTTGTCGGAAGAAGGTTATGCATTATGTTTGCTTAATATTCATGATTCAGGGTCACGTTTAAAGAACTCAAAAGGGCGAATCAAACTGTTTCCTTAGCTCAAAACCGGTTTGATTAGAAACTTTTCCTCTCTTCGGTGTCCTAACAACCCACTTACCTCTAGATACATCAGGTAAGTGACTAGAATCAGCTCGAGGGGAGCTATCCACAGGTAATGAACGTTGATCAGGACCGAATCAAAGCGTCCCACATCGTTGGACAGGAGATTGACCACCTGACCCACGGTGGTATCGCCCAAGGCGGTCCTACTTAGACGTAGAGCTTTCCGATAGATGAGACTACTAAGAGCTGCAATAACAAGAAGATTAGCAGGTGTCAAGTCAAAATTGGGTAAAGAAATCACCACTTACCAACACGCATTTTCATGCCCAAATGAAGTAGCCCCAACATGTAGGGATGTCCGATCAACACACTGAACACGGAGCCCGCTATTAGGCCCGCGGCATAGAGCTGAGCCTTGGTCAGGTCCGGATCATTGCCAGAGAAGTAGGCCATTACCCCAAACAGGCAAATGGGCTGTGTGACTCTGGATAAGAATAAAGGTTAGAATCAGTGACTAGATAAGACTCTAGTCTTAGACAACTACTCACTTGGTTAGGAATTCTTGGAGAAACAGGGAAATACCTGTAACTACCAGTTTCCAGCCAAATACCTTCATCAGGGCTCGACCCAGGCTCGGTGTCTCATTTTTGGCCAACTGCTCATCCCAAGCGGCGCACAAGCGATCTCCCAGAGAGTCTACATATTGGAAAAGATTTAAATGACTTCTTGGGAAACCTAAGATATAGATAAACTCACCTGACTTGTGCTCTTTAAGTGCTCTATAAAGATCTTTCTGCTCCAGGGTCTTCTTGCGTCCCTTGAACAGGACGGGCATGGCAAAACTTCAGGTGGGAACAGCATCACGTAGGCAAGGTAAAGCCACATTTTATTGAGAGTACAACGAAAATATAATTAGCGGAAGGCTTTCTCTTATCAGGGACTGATAATGATTATGTGATGACACCCAAAACCCAAAACAAAAAAACAAAATTAGGAGAAGACTACTGAAATTCCCTCCAGGCGCTTATCAAAACAAAAAAAGAGACAAACACTGTTGCTAGCCAATGGAGAAATATAATACGAGTATGTCAGGGTCAAAATGAAGTTTTTGTAACTCGAATTATAGTCACAATGAAAATAAGTAATTACATGTTACACAAAATTAATTATAATACATTACAGTGCCATGGATTTATCTAGCAACAAAGCATTTATATTTTCTGATAAGTCCACGTCCAACGTCACTAGGAAATGTATCGAAAATTTTGTTATCAAAGACATACCCTAGAAATAATAACTTAACAAACTAAAACATAATGAAATGTTTAAATTTAAATCTAATCAACAAGTTAATGTCTTTCTAAATCAAATTTGTCTATAGCTGATAAAGTTTTGATGTTTGAAGGCTTGACTTTTCTGGGTATATCCACACCCTGTGACACTCTCTGATTCATTCCATTTGTCAGCACTTTTCCTATCCAGTTATCACGGTCGGATATCATAGTTATTGTGGCTTGATTCCCTCTGGGAGTAGTTCCAAAGAATAAAATAGTAGCGCTGGCAAAGTGTCGACTTCAATTGGTAGCCAATTGAATAAAGCTACGGACACTCCGGGACACTCTGGGCTCCGGACGAATGGGTAAAGATTTCCACGACTCGGTCATGCAAATTAAGCGAGCCATTGAATAAAATAATCAACTTGTCAGTGTTGTCGCGTCGCCAGCTCTGTCATGCCCACCGAAAATCCCCTTGCCCTGAATTGGAATTTAACAAAGCGTTCCCCATACAACAAAACCTAGCACCTAAACTAGTCATCAATGAGGTTAATTCTCTTATCAAAGTGGCTCTAATCTGTGGGATTTTTTTATATTTTCGTAAGAAGATCTATTTAAAGCTTATTTGTATTTCACAAGAAGTGGGATGCGTAGAATCTGTATATCTTATATATCTGTTTATCTTATAAACATAAATGACTAATGACTTTGTTCAGAGATATCACTACCAGCGGTTACTATTAACTCCGAAAATTGGGGTAACTCACCAGAAAAATAGCGAGGACAGGGGATTGGAGCGCTCGCGCGGATTCTCCGGTAGTTCGTCGGCTTTCATCGACTGCATGGCTGGTGGATTGGCAGGTTGGATTACACTAATTGGAGTTGAATTGCACTATATACACTGTTGCATTACAGAGGGACTTGTTTGAGCTTGCGCGATTGATTGTCTTTGAATTAGCCAGCGGTTGATTAGCACTTTCCGATCCGAAAGGGGACACGCGCTCGCCTCTAATATAATTAGTTTGGCATTAGCAGGGAGCGAGCGAGCGAGCAACCTCACAGATATCAGATCTTGTATCTCGAATTCGAAATTCTAATCGCGCCCGAAGGGAGTAAACTTTTCCACTGCCGCCGCACAGGTAATATCACTTGGCATTTGATTTTATTCCTACGCTTCGACGCGGCAGGCTGCTGCTCCCAGAGATCACTTCAGTTCACTTCTATCTCTGTTACAGCCAAATTTCGTCATCGGTCGTGTTGCGCTGTCTTTCTAATTCGCTTTTGTCCACATCGAACTTATCGGATCCATAGGAGAATACGCATCGCCTAGTAAGCTGCTCGATCCACGACGTCGTACGCGCTCCGACACTCTGCTTGTTCTAAAACTCTCCGCTCTCGCACTTTCATTAAATAGTTGCGCCACTGCACTCAGAAAAAAAATTACCATACGAAAATTAAGCCATTAAAGTGTATTAAAGAAAATTTAAATTTAAAATGGTCAATCAACGGACTTATCTACAAAACAGTATTGCCCAAAGACCCGATTTGCAAGTTAGGAAGTTTTTCTGCCCTGTATTTTCATTATTATAACAATAAAAAAAGCACCGTATATTTTAAAGATACATATTTTTGTAATAACAAATTTGAGTGCTTTCCTGAAGCTTATATAACATTTTTTCTCAGTGTACACTCTCTGTACTTGTTGTGCCAGGTTAAGATCGGAACGGTAGTCTCTCGCTGGCCACCGGCTATCTGGGTCTCTCATCACGCTCTCCGATTCTCTAAAGCTCCAACTCTCTTCCGACCTTCGTTCTTCTGTTGTTCGCTCCCTCGTTCTACACTCTTCCATCCATCACTCTCCCGCTCTTAGCTCTCCCATTCTTCACGCTTCCATTCAACAGGTCTCTCTGGTATCTTATATCGTGTGATAAGCCGGTCTCCCAACGCCTGTTTTCCCCATTTTGCATGACACTTGGCTCTTGTAATCAGTAATAACCAATGTGTAATTATGATACGCCTATTATCTGGCAAACAAACATTCTATCTGCTTGCAAATTTGTTGACGCTCTCGTTGTACACGCTTGATATCATATATGTTAAAGGTGTCATATGTACACGTGTAAGCTCTGAGAAATCAACAAGATGTATAATATAAAAACTCCAAGTCGCAGTGTAATAATCTCCTTGTAATAATATAAAAAACTCACGAGGCAATACGATAGAAAAAGAGTTGAATTTATCATTTAACGGTCTAAAAAAGTAGCGCCAGCTTCTAGCTTTTATACTGCATACCTTTAGGAGTGTTCAGGAAAGCCCAAAAGAGTTCCACAAAAACAGAGAAGCAACTTTATTAAAACCGTTATTCTCAGAGTGCACTCTGTAGTTAAACAAAAAGAAAACAAAAGATAAACTCAGTTTTAGATAGCTATTCTTATTTCACCTAATATTAAAAATTGTTTGGGGTTTTAAACAGATTTTATTTGTATAAAAAAATTTAGTAAACAGCATTAAAAAGAACAATCCACCAAAAGTATCTATAAATTGATTGTGTACTTTTCATAGATAAAGTATTGGTAATTATCTATTTAAAAGAAAATTTAAAATCATTTCCTTGTAAAAATTTTTCTCTTTTAATTTAAAGCAATATTAAAATTGAAAACTTTGAACGCCATAAATAAATAATGACTTTGATAATGCAATTGTGAAATTCGTCATATGTACTTAAATAAAGCGATTGTATTTTCCAATCCAAACAATCGCAACAAACTAGCTTTTTATGATCGGTCATATAAATATAAGGGGTGGTTGACGAATAAGGAGGTCTACGAAATATTAATTGAATTAATACGATAACTGAAGGCACCGAAATCGGAAGGTCTGTTCTTACTTATACACGAGTATATGTATAAATAAGTACATACATAGTTGCCACCCAGCATAGGATGGGTCGGCCGGAGATCGTGGGTAATCTCAATATTGCATTGGATTGGGCTTGGGTGGAAGGAAGTGCTTGATTAGATTACAATTCAGTGGCGCGGCGACTTTTCAAAAGATATTCACACTCATAATATGCAACGAATTGTGTCGAAAGTTATTTATACACATGCATGATCACTTAGCAGTTCCCGTGAGCATTCAATTGGTGCCACTGACCCACAGAGGAGCGCCTTTAAAATGAGGTGGGATATATATGTACATACATATGGGTAGATATAAACTCCAATCATTATAGCTCAAAATTTTATCTATTTTTGACAACTGGATCAATAGAAATATCAAATATTTTCGTACTGCGCATAAATTTAACGAAATGGAAATTGGAATTACTACTAAAACTAATAAAACATCGATGTTAGCCAATTTAAAAACAGGGTCGATTTCAGTTCTTAAATTACATTTATTTATCTTCAATTTTCTCGTAAGTATTTTTCCGATTATAATGACATAATTATTAATTTTTTAACGTAAATTGGGCAAGTTAATCGATTATGGAAAAGCCATAAAAAGTTTTATGGATGGGTGGTAATTTAATTTCGCTAAGCGCATAGACTTTTATTGATGACTATCAGCATTTTTGGACTCGGGAATCACCATTTGGCACTGAGGTAAATATCCTATTGGGAAAAAGATTTAGAAATGTGGAAAGTTTTTAAACTTGTCTAACGTGCTATCAGAAGTATTTTATTTAAAATGTTATTATACATAAATCTAATTATGGAGGTTCAAAAGTCGCATCCAGACTAAATGTTTTGCAGCAAAAATCTATTTTTAAAATTTTAAAAGATATGTATAAAATTGTGAAACTTTGTATTTTAGCTTCTTTCATATCAATACTTTCATACATTCATAAATTGCATGACTGCAAAAAACGTATGTACATTGTT
>VNJU01001952.1:0-48250 GCA_008042675.1 Drosophila seguyi
TGAGAAGCAGCGGATTGACAACGGCTATGATGATGACTATGCCAGTAAGGCACAGGAAGGTTTGGATGACGTCCATCATTACGACAGGAAGCAACTCGTCCACCTGCCCCAAGTCCTTCGAGAAGCGATTGAGTATACGCCCTGGTGGATTCGTGTTAAAGAAGTACATGGAAGCACGCGATATCGCATTAAAAATGGAAGTGTGCAGCCCAATGGAGCACTTTCTTGCCAGGTTGAATATTAAAAAAGAGGCCGTCACTGTCGTTATAATAGACAGCACTGTAATAAGGGTAAACAACCAAATGTCTTTTTGTTCAGTGCTCAAAGACCACCCATAATTCTGAATCGCAGAATCTGAGATCAGGGTATAGTTTCTTTCTTGGACGGCACCACCCCGGTTCTTGGCGACCCTAAAATGAAAAACGGTAATAAAACGTCTTCGTTATTAAAATAAACTTACCAATAAACCAGAAAATAGTCTCCCAAAGCGATTAAGCTCCGGGAAACTACAAAAAAGCTTATCATCACTAGAAAAGCAAGTAGCCCGCCGCCAGACTTGAAGTACTTCTTGTACAAACCGAGGCCAATACGACCTGACTCGTGGCGCTCCATACTGATCTTCTCCAGACAAGAATCCATAATAGATAGCAAAGATTCCTGACTATTGCATAGTTCCTCGTCGTGTGTTGTACTGGAACTACACTTTGAGTGAGTCTCCTGTTCATCATTCTCCGCCATGTATTCCTTTCTTTCTGGTTCACCAAGAATGCTGGAAAAGTCCACGCCAGCCTCAATCAGGGACTCGTAGTTACCCACGGCAAGCACTTGCCCTTTGTCCATAATAGCAATCTGATCTACGTGTTGCAGGTACTGCATTTGGTGGGTAATCAGAACCACGATGCGATCTCTCAGGTAGCCGCGCATGCATTGCTCGAAGAGATGTTTTCCTACATTGGGGTCCACAGCACTCAGGGGATCATCCAGAAGGTAGATGGAGGCCTCTCGGTAAACAGCCCTCGCCAAGCTTATCCTCGCCTTTTGGCCACCGGACAAGGAAGCTCCTCGCTCTCCCACCATCGTTTTGTCCTTAAGGGGCAGCAACTCGAAGTCCCGCTCCAGAGCGCACTGCCTTACCACCTTAGCGTATCGCTTGCGATCCATTGGCTGGCCAAAGAGGATGTTCTCTTGTATGGTACCGGAGAAGAGCCACGGCTCCTGGGAGGCGTAGGACATCGTTCCATTGACTCTAATCTTGCCAGATTCCGCTTGCAGCTCGCCCAGAATGGCCTGAAGGAGGCTGGACTTACCGGATCCGGTGGGTCCCAGAACAGCAAGCATCGTACCGGGCTGGACCTTCAGGTCAATCCCGTCAAGAGTATAGTCGGGGCAATTAATGTCCCATTTAGCTTTCAATCCGGAAATTGAGATAGTCCACTCTGAATCGACTGGGCTATTAATGGTGTGTATTGAAGGAGTTAATAACCTTTCTTCTGCCTCATCACGGGTCTCCTTTGCTTGGACATCCAGGTGATCGTCGATTTTAACAGCCTCTTTCACCTCCTCGGACAACATGAATTTCTGGACACGACCAATGGTAGCCAGAATCTCCGCCGTCTGTGTAATGGCTTGGGGAAAGAACACCATCATAGTGGTTTGTAGGACGTTGTAGTAAGCAGTGACCATAAAAGCCACTTCAGGTGTAAGAAGCTGTCCGAGAAGTACGTAACCGACTAAACTGAGAAAGATGGAGGCACGCGAGAGGAAAGTGGTGAAAGATGAAAGGATACCCTTGATATAGCTGCCGTGGCAAATGGCGTTAACTTCCTTTTGACGCGCAAGAGCCACCAATCTCTCAAAGGGCCGTTCCCAGGCGTACATCTTGATCACCTGGATGCCCGAGATGATCTCGTTCATCATTCGCATCCGCTTGTCCGTCCGCAGAGCGGTTTTTAGGCGCAGCTCGGAGGTCTTCTTGCCCAGATACATCTGCAGGGGAATAAAGAGCAGCATGAAGGCTACGCCAAAGATGGCTGAGATTCCAATCTGCAGGAATGAATTTTCAATTAATACATTAAAGTAGCACAAAATAAATGTTTACTGATTTACAGTAGTAACCACTGACCTGGAAGTACATTAGAAATGTGACTAAGACTGTTTGCAAGGGCCCAATCCACAGAAAGTGTGTGAACAGAACGTTACTGTCTAGGCGACTTACGTCGTTGGAAATCAGGTTGACCACATGGCCAGAAGTAGCAGCGCCCAGGGCCGTCCTGCTAAGTCGCAGTGACTTCCGGTAAATCATGCTGCTCAAGCTCACCCGCGCCTTAAAGCCTGAAAACCCATATAAGGATTAGATTAGAGCCTATATGGTAAGCCTACTATAACCCATTTGACTCACATAAATTCCAGATGCCACATAGACATGGATGTTTGCATATCACGTTGAGGCCAACTGAGAGAATCAAGCCCCCAGCGTAGAAGTAGGTCTTATTAGTAGACTCCGAACCATGTGCGAAGTCAGAGATAAGCTTCAGCAGAAGTAGCGGCTGGAGTATTCGCAGCATACCCTCTGCTAGGAAAAGCAACAGCCCCAAGAAACCGAATTGCCATCCAAAGACCTGGAGGAGCGCCCTCATCAAGCTTGGTTTTCCTCTTGAATTTTCAAGTTCTCGATCCCATGTAGCATACAATTTTTTGCCCAAAGGACCTGGAAAAGTCGATTTGGAATATTAATAAAACGTACCTTCGATCATTCATGTGAGATACAAATCTTAATTCGTCCTAAGGAAACTACTACTAATGGTTTCCTATTTATTTATATTTTAATTTAAATGTTTCATACCCGACTCGTGCTCCTTCATAGTTCTGTAAAGGTCTTTTCCATCCAAAGTGTGCCTAAGGCCTCTGATAAAGGTAGGCATGGTATACCTTTTATTTATTTCAATATTATAAAAAAAGCATTGCAATACATTTTTAAGGCTCCTTTACTCACCAGAAAGTTAAGATTGAAACAAAATTTGCCCGTACTTTAGGATTTTCCGGCAAATCTTCCATCTCGACCGAATTCATCTTTATTATAATTGTAGATCACAGCTTATTAAAAAGTTATTGTTTTTTTAGGAAACCTTTACCATTTCAAGTGTCAGTTCTGGCAATCCTCTTCCATTAAATAGTCTTTAATTTAGATATAGTTATAGCTTTGCTAAGCAGCAATTTAACGACTGCAGGTTATCAAAACAGCTGTTTATTTATAAGCTCTTTTTTTTTAAACAAAGTTATCTAATCGCATATATTTTTTGACACAAAAGCACAGTATGCAATTACCTTTCTAACGATCCACGTTCTTAACGTATACCGGATTGACCTTCTAACAAAATTAATAAGTCCATTGGCCAGTCCGCTATCCGTCCACGTGTCTGAGAGACCTTTATGTTACTAAGAGCAGAGAGGTTTCTACATCAAAACGCTTTACTCCCCAAAGGTAAGAAAGATAAGAGCTAGTTAATGGCCCAAACATCAAAATCAAGAAGCATAGTTATAAAGATAGCTACAGGCCTGTGAAAAATAAGAGCAAGATTTGAAGAATGAATTTATGTTATATGATAACAGAGTCGATTAAACCTTGTCTGTCCGTGGTATCTCTGGGACGTTGATGCACTAAATTCAGTACATTCAAGTGGCCCATATGCCATTAGGTGTTAGTAAGCGCAAAAGATGAAAATAAAAAAAAGGAAAACGAGGAAGTGACTACTAAGTGGGTTAGTATTAATGTTTTTAGTTTAGGAAGGTTATCTACGTTTGAAATTATTGTGTACAAATCATTATAATTTGCACATAAAACTCTTAGGCGTTCGTGCAATTCAAAGGACGTTCTACAGTGGCGCAACTCTTGGGGAATATAGGATTTAGTATTTCTACTCGGTACGTGGAAGTTAAGCTGACCCAACAAGTCAGCACTTTTAACCTGGGACGCAAACGAGAGACTATCAGAATACAATTTGGGAAGCTTACTACGTAAACCTGTTGCACTCTGATAAGAGAACATTTCTTGAGTTTTCCAAAAGTCAATAATACGTCCTTAAAACCGTTTTTGGTTTGCTGCATAAAAGACATCATCTCACGTTCAACCTCGCGACAGGCCTCACAGCAATAACGCAGAAAATGCACTTGGAATGCACAATGTTGTCGCCACAAAGGCACAAAGAAGAAAGCAGAAAATGCAAAAGCAAACACTGGCAGCACAACTCAAATGTGAAATTAATAACAACTAAATACACAAAATAGAATAGCTGCAAGCACACGAAGTGAACCGGAACTTTATTATTAACAAAATCAAAGATTTAAATAAAACACCATTTGTTTTTATCAAAAAATTACACAAAACGAGAGCGAGAGATAAAAAGACGTACGTTCACTTGGAAGAGAGAAAGCTTTTTGAGTTAGAATAGCGCGTTTTTTCTGACTTGTGGGGCGTGACTGAAATTTAAAACACACTTAATCTTTATCTGATGTGATATGTTGCCACCAAATTTGATAACTCTAGCCTTAATATTTGGTTTGATCAAGATATATATTGATATATTATAATAATTAAACCCTAGCTGCTGAGATTACCAGCTAAGGAATCATTTTAAGAAGCTCAAGAGGAGATTTGCTATAAAGGCGTTTTAATAGATTTCTTATGTAATAACAAAAAAAAAAAACAACAAAAATCAATCCTATAATCATAAAAAATATATTATCCTTGTTGAAGATTCAGTATTGACCGCCGCAGTTCCATTTTGTTCGCTTGTTCTGAGTATTAAGTGTGGTGAGCTCGGCAGCACTGTAATTATTTTTCAGTAACAGGTTAAATAATTATAGATTTGGGTAATTAATATACAAAAACAACCTTTTCTGCTATTTTTAAAAGTTCGTTATAGGTGACTTGGCCTGTCTGCCGCGCCATGCCGTGAAACACCTTTGTCTCTGCCATCATTAGCAGCTCATACGGCGTCCCAAATTCCACAACTCTTCCAGCGTCCATGACCAGCACCTTGTCAGAGTCCATTATCGTGTGCAGTCGATGAGCTATAGTCAACACAGTGCACTCCTTAAACTTGTTTCGGATGGTGGCCTGAATGAGGCCATCCGTCTGGGGATCCACATTGGCCGTGGCCTCATCCATTACCAGGATGCGATTCTCGCGCAGTATGGCTCGGGCCAAGCACACCAACTGGCGCTGACCCACGCTGAAATTGGTACCACCCTCAGTGATCTTAGTCTGCAAGCCAGTCGACATTTTGGCCACCACATCCTTTAGCTTCACCTCCTCCAGGCTGCGCCAAAGCTTGGCATCAGAATACTCATCGAATGGATCCAGATTGTACCGAATTGTGCCGGAAAAGAGGACAGGTTCCTGGGGAATTATTGAGATCTTACTTCGTAGATCGTGAAGACCCATATCGTCGGTGTTCCGGGTGTCTATTAGAATTGATCCTTCGTTGTAGTAAAGTCGGAGGAGGGCATTGATCAGCGATGATTTTCCTGCCCCGGTGCGTCCAACGATCCCGACTTTTTCCCTTGGATGTATAATAAAATTTAACGACTTGAGCACACATTTTGTCTTCGGATTGGGAATGTAGCGCAAGCTTAGCTCATCGAACACTATCTTCCCTTGCTCCGGCCATGATTTGGGTGGCTTTTTGTCCTTTGGTGCTTCCAAATTTCCCTCTGGTTCGATGTCCTCGTATTCAACCACTCGCTCCACGGCAGTCATGAGGTTCTCCAGCTCCGCGGATTGTCGCATGGCAAACTGCACCAGGCCCGTCAAGCCCAGGACCTGTGAAATATGTAAATATTTTAGTATATATCAAATATGTATCAATTTAAGCCTACCTGTGTTATGACCAAACCCACATTTGCGGCATTAGGTGAGGGAAAGGCAAAGAAGCTGAGCGTGGTGATTGTTATGTAAATCACACATAGGAAGTCCAGCCAATATGCATATGCGCGGGATGTGGTAAGGAAAGTATAAAATGCGGAGCTGTGCGTATCCTGGTAGCTGTCGAACTCCGCCTCCAGGATGCGCTGCGCTTGGAAGGCGCGAATGGTGGACAGACCGTTCAGGGAGGAAGCCAGGTGAGAGTAAACCGGAGATCGGGCTGAAAAAAGAGTAGTCGGTAATTCCCCTTATACGATGATATCATCTTCGATAGTATATTTAATAGACAATACCTACCAATTGCATCGATCCGCTTCACATCCCGGGATGTTTTCAGATAGAAAGTGCGAAGCTTATAGAAAATGATGCCGATCAGGAACGTAGGAGTGAGAAGCAGCGGATTGACAACGGCTATGATGATGACTATGCCAGTAAGGCACAGGAAGGTTTGGATGACGTCCATCATTACGACAGGAAGCAACTCGTCCACCTGCCCCAAGTCCTTCGAGAAGCGATTGAGTATGCGCCCTGGTGGATTCGTGTTAAAGAAGTACATGGAAGCACGCGATATCGCATTAAAAATGGAAGTGTGCAGCCCAATGGAGCACTTTCTTGCCAGGTTGAATATTAAAAAAGAGGCCGTCACTGTCGTTATAATAGACAGCACTGTAATAAGGGTAAACAACCAAATGTCTTTTTGTTCAGTGCTCAAAGACCACCCATAATTCTGAATCGCAGAATCTGAGATCAGGGTATAGTTTCTTTCTTGGACGGCACCACCCCGGTTCTTGGCGACCCTAAAATGAAAAACGGTAATAAAACGTCTTCGTTATTAAAATAAACTTACCAATAAACCAGAAAATAGTCTCCCAAAGCGATTAAGCTCCGGGAAACTACAAAAAAGCTTATCATCACTAGAAAAGCAAGTAGCCCGCCGCCAGACTTGAAGTACTTCTTGTACAAACCGAGGCCAATACGACCTGACTCGTGGCGCTCGAAATTAATCTTGTCCATACACGAATCCATAATAGATAGCAAGGACTTCTCACTATTGCACCGTTCCTCACTATGAGTGTGACTGAGGCTACCCAATCGCGATCGCTCCTGCTCCTGTTCACTCAACTCCTCCATATGTTCCTCTGCTTGACCCAAAATGGTGGAAAAATCCACGCCCACCTTAAGGAGTGAGTCATAGTTGCCGACTGCACGCACCTGTCCCTTGTCCATGATCACAATCTGATCTACGCGTTGCAGGAACTGCTTTTGGTGGGTAATCAGAACTACAATACGATCTCTCAGGTAGCCGCGCATGCAGAGCTCGAAGATATGGTTGGCTACATTGGTGTCCACCGCACTTAAGGGATCATCCAGAAGATAGATGGTGGCCTCTCGGTAAACTGCCCTCGCTAGGCTGATCCTCATCCGTTGACCACCGGACAAGGAAGCTCCACGTTCTCCGACGAGTGTTTTGTCATTGAGCCGCAATAACTCGAAATCCCGCTCCAAAGCGCATTGCCTCACCACATTGTCGTAGCGCTTGCGATCCATTGGTTGGTTAAAGAGGATATTTTCTCGTATGGTGCCGGAGAAGAGCCACGGCTCCTGGGAGGCGTAAGACACCGTTCCATTGACTCTAATCTCGCCAGACTCCGCCCGCAGCTCACCCAATATAGCCTGAATGAGGCTGGATTTGCCGGATCCGGTGTGTCCTAGAACGGCAAATATCGTCCCGGGCTGGATCTTCAAATCAACTCCGTCTAGAGTATAGTCCGGGCAGTTGGTGTCCCACCTCGCTTTTAGTCCGCTAATTGAGATACTCGATTCTGAGGCGACTCTGTTGTTAATGGTATACAATGGTGAAGATAATAACTTATCCCCTTCCTGATCTCGAGCTTTTGTTCTCTGATCCCTGAAGGTATCCTGCAAATCATCGCTTTTCTTCACCTCCTCGGACAACATGAACTTCTGAACACGACCAATGGTAGCCAGAATCTCCGCCGTTTGAGTAATGGCTTGGGGAAAGAACACCATCATAGTGGTTTGTAGGACGTTGTAGTAAGCAGTGACCATAAAAGCCACTTCAGGCGTAAGAAGCTGACCCAGAAGAACGTAACCGACTAAACTGAGAAAAATGGAGGCACGCGAGAGGAACGTGGTGAAGGATGAAAGGATACCCTTTATATAGCTTCCATGGCAAATGGCGTTAACTTCCTTTTGACGCGCATAAGCTATCAATCGCTCGAAGGGTCGCTCCCAGGCGTACATCTTAATCACCTGGATGCCCGAGATGATCTCGTTCATCATTCGCATCCGTTTGTCCGTCCGCATAGCGGTTTTCAGGCGCAGCTCGGAGGTTTTCTTGCCCAGATACATTTGCAGAGGAATGAAGAGCAACATGAAGACCACGCCAAGCACAGCGGAGATACCAATCTGAAATATTATTTAATTGAATACATATGTCTTACTTCAGAAGAATCACTGCATTATCCAATTACCTGAAGATACATAAGGTAAGTGACAAGGAGCGTTTGCAGGGGCCCTATCCACAGAAAGTGCGCATGGAAGATGTTACTGTCTAGACGACTAACGTCGTTGGAAATTAGGTTAACCACATGGCCAGAAGTAGCAGCGCCCAGGGCCGTCCTGCTAAGTCGCAGCGACTTCCGGTAGATCATGCTGCTCATGCTCACCCGTGCCCTAAAGCCTGATAGTGCGCATGAATAATATATAGATAGGGCCCAAGACTTTTAACACATAAGGCCAAGAAGAATCTTTAAACTTACACAAATTCCAGATGCCACACATGCAGGGATGCTTACATATCACGTTGAGGGAAACTGATACGATCAAAGCACCCGCATAGAAAAATGCCCTATTTGCGGACTCCGAGCCGTGTGCGAAGTGGGAGATGAGCTTCAGCAGGAGTAGCGGCTGGAGTGTTCGCAGTCCCCCCTCGGCTAGAAAGAGCACCAGCCCGAAGAAACCAAATTGCCATCCGAACACACGCAGAAGTGCCCTCATCAAGCTGGGGTTGCCCCCTGAACTTTCAAGTTCCCGCTCCCAAGAAGCATACAACTTGTTGCCCAGAGATTCTGGAAGAGTGACGACTTAGTAGAGCAGTATTTGTTAAAGATATATCCCTAAGTAATTTGGTCGTTCACGTGAGATAAGAATTGTAAGTCTTTATGATACAAAAATTGTCTTATCTGGCTGAGAAAATTACTCACAAAAATGTTCCTTATTGTTTTGATGTATCTTTTAGTACCTGACTTGTGTTCCTTCATAGTTTTGTAGAGGTCTTTTGAGTCCAATGGGTGCCTGAGGCCCCTGACAAAAGTGGGCATGGTGTACCTAATATTTATTTAACTTTCATTAAGAACAGTTCCGCCAAATAAAAAAACAAATACTTACCAAAAAGTTAATATCGAAACCAAATTCGCCCGCATTCTAGGATTTTCCGGCAAATCTTCGGACTCTATGGACTCCATTTTATTTACTTGACAAATTTAAAGTTCAATAAGATATGTATTTTTCAAGTCTCTGTGAACTAAACAATGTTATCACATCAGCTGTCTGGGTATTCGCAATAATTTTAAACTGTGTTATCTAATCACATTAATTTTAGCTCTTTTAAACGCAGAACATGAATAGGTCACTTTTATCTATTTATGTGATATAACTATAAATATAAATATATACAGTGTGTATATTATTATTATGCTGTTCACAATAAAAAAAAAAAGTCACTATGTCACTATCCGTCCGCTCGGTAAAGAAGGTTTTGTACAACTGCGATCGGCAAGGCTCAGACATCGCCTATTAACGCCTTAATCAGCCAGAAAGTAAATAAGATAAGAGTTGTTTAATGACTAAATATCAAATTGCATCGTTATAAAGATAGGTCGCGGATCGACGCTAGTAAGATTAAATATACGAAGCCATTGAGAGCTGCCGCTGCAAAGTAGCAAGCAAAAAGTATAAGGTAAAATAAACACACGAATAATGTTGATAAATCAAATCATCAAGTCATGAAAGCGCTCTTTTTGTGTAATTATTTACATACTTAGATAATATCCTTCCTTTTCTACAGCACCTATAGATTTCGGAAGCTTTTATATTATTACAAGTGCTTAGGATTTCAGATATGCATTTAAAGGAATAACTATAGGATACCAGAAAAATATTTAACACCCCATTAAAAACCATTAAAATGTCTAAGAAGAAATATTTCGTTTATTTTGAAAGGCACTTCTTTGCACTTAATAAGATTTAAACACAAATAGAAAATTAAGCAATGGATAACTATACAGTGTTTTAGTTACATAAACCAGTAAACATACGCACGTTCAAACATATATACACTCACACGAAATAACACACATTCAAAGCAGACTAACATTAGTTAAGCTAGCTACATATAACCGGCTAATTCCTTGTTCTTAAGCACCTTGGCTCAATTCCTATATATTTTGTTCCATATGTCCTGAGTCTTATGAGGATCGGCGCAGACTCTGACCCTGGCTGTCCTCAAAGGCCTAAAATGAAGAATCGTATTTTCAGTTGGTTTAATTATTTACAAATTATACATGTGCCAAACCTTTTGTGCGATTTTTAAAAGTCCTTCGTAGGTTGCTTGGCCCGTCTGCTTCACCATACCGTGGAACACCTTGGTATCTGCCTTTGTTAACAGCTCGTACGGCGTACCGAACTCCACAGCTCGTCCAGCGTCCATGACCAGCACCTTGTCCGAGTCCATTATCGTGTGCAGGCGATGGGCTATCGTCAGCACAGTGCACTCCTTGAACTTGTTTCGGATGGTGGCCTGAATGAGGCCATCCGTCTGGGGATCCACATTGGCCGTGGCCTCATCCATTACCAGAATGCGATTCTCGCGCAGAATAGCTCGTGCTAAGCACACCAACTGGCGCTGACCTACGCTAAAGTTCGTTCCGCCCTCTGTGATTTTGCTCTGCAGTCCGTTGGGCAGATCTGCCACCACATCCTTCAACTTCACCTCCTCCAGGCTACGCCAAAGCTTGTCATCACTGTACTCGTCGAACGGATCCAGATTGTATCGCATTGTGCCGGAGAAGAGCACTGGTTCCTGGGGAATGATCGATATCTTGCTGCGCAGATCGTGGAGACCCATATCGTTCGAATCCCGCTTATCAATGAGAATGGATCCATCGTTGTAGGACAGTCGGAAGAGGGCATTAATCAGCGAAGATTTTCCTGCTCCTGTGCGTCCAACTATTCCGACTTTTTCCCTTGGCTTTATGACAAAGTTTAATGACTTGAGCACATAGTCCGCCTTGGGGTTTGGAATGTATCGCAAGCTTAGCTCATCGAACACTATTTTTCCTTGCTCTGGCCATGATTTGGGTGGCTTTTTGTCCATTGGTGCTTCCAATTCTCCCTCTGGTTCGATGTCCTCGTACTCAACCACTCGCTCCACGGCAGTCATTGTGTTCTCCAGCTCGGCGGATTGACGCATTCCCCATTGTACCATGCCGGTCATACCCATTGCCTAAAAAATATTTGTAATAAAATGTATTGGTGGGAAGTAAAATAATGCTACTTTTAATCTAATATAATGTTAACACACCTGCGTTATTGCCAGACCAACTTCGCCACCGTTTGCCGGTGGAAAGACGAAGAAGCTAAGCGTGATTATGGCTATATAAATCACACAGAAGCAGTCCAGCCAATAGCCAAAGGCCCTCGAAGTACTTATAAACATGTAAAAAGCAGAGCTATGCATATCCTGGTAATTATCGAACTCCGCCTCCAATACCCGTTGAGCTCCAAAAGCCCGAATTGTGGATAGACCGGTCAGAGACGCAGCCAAATGCGAATACACAGGGGAGCGAGCTAAAACCAAACATTTAAAAAACCGTTTAAAAACACGTTTTCCACCAAAAAGAAGGATTTACACTTACTTATTGCCTCCAGGCGTTTCACATCCCGTGAGGTTTTTAGATAAAAAGTACGCAGCTGATAGAAAATGAGGCCCAGGACGAGAGTTGGAATAAGGAATAGCGGATTGACCAGGGCAATGACGATGACAATGCCGGCCAGCGACAGGAAGATTTGAATGACGTCCATCATCACGGCGGGCAGTATCTCGTCCACCTGCCCCATGTCCTTCGAGAAACGATTCAGAATGCGACCCGATGGATTCGTGTTGAAAAAGTACATGGCCGCCCGGGTGATGCCACGGAACATGGAGTCATGGAGTCGGATCGAAGCCTTCATGGCCAGATTAAAGAACAAAAATGAGCGCGCCACGGTCACCACGATGGTTAAGACCGTAATCAACGAGAATATATAGGTGTCCAACATTTCAGCATCGACGGTCCAGCCCAGATCTCGCATCCAAAGTGATAGGTGCGACTCGAGAGCCTCAGAGCTGAGTGTGTCATTCCCTGCTTGTGCAGCCACGGTTCCCTTTTTCGTGACCCTGAAAACGGAATAGTTAAAAAAGAGTGAAAAGAGAATGTCACATTAAGCATATATCGCCAGGAGACAACTTCTTACCAGTAAGAGAGGAAGTAGTCGCCTAACGATGCCATTGCCTGCGACAGCACACAGAATCCCATCATAACGAAGAAGGCGAAGAAACCGCCGCCAGCCTTGAAATACTTGTTATATAAACCGAGGCCAATACGTCCTGCTTCCTGGCGTTCCTGATTGATCATCTGTCCCGCCTCGGCCTCCGCGTCCTCCAGGCACGAGTCTGCTATGGAAAGCAGGGATTGCTCGCTGTTGCGCCGTTGGTCACCATGGCCATGGCTTTGACTGTAGCTGCCCGACCGTGAGCGCGATTTCTCCTCCGACTGCTCATCTCTCTCCGGATCTGCCAGCATACTGGCAAAGTCGAGTCCGGATTCCCTCAGGGAATCGTAGGTGCCCACGGCACTGACCTGGCCCTTGTCCATGATCACAATCTGGTCGGCGTGTTGCAGAAACTGCAGCTGATGAGTAGCCAGAATAACGATGCGCTCCCGCAAATAGCCGCGCATGCACTGTTCGAAGAGATGGCGTGCCACATGGGTGTCTACAGCACTTAGGGGATCAT
The DNA here is from genome assembly GCA_008042675.1 of Drosophila seguyi. Lineage (NCBI taxonomy): Eukaryota > Metazoa > Arthropoda > Insecta > Diptera > Drosophilidae > Drosophila > Drosophila seguyi. The sequence continues at coordinate 13,002 of VNJU01001952.1, forward strand.
CCAGCAGGTAGATAGAGGTCTCCCGGTAAACAGCTCTTGCCAAACTAATTCTCGCCTTCTGGCCGCCGGAAAGAGAGGCGCCACGCTCTCCAACAATGGTTTTATCCTTAAATGGTAGCAATTCAAAGTCGCGTTCCAGAGCACACTTCTTCACCACCTTGGCGTAGCGACGACGATCCATAGGCTGGCCAAAGAGGATGTTTTGCCGCACGGTGCCGGAGAATAGCCATGGTTCCTGTGAGGCATAGGACATCGTTCCATTGACCTTGATCTCACCAAACTCTGCGCGCAGTTCTCCGAGAATGGCCTGAATGAGGCTGGATTTGCCGGAGCCAGTGCGTCCGACAATGCCCAGCATAGTGCCAGGCTGGACTCGGAGGTTCACTCCATTCAAAGTGTAGTCGGGTGAATTGATATCCCATTTGGCTCTAAGTCCGGTGATGGAGATACCCGCCTCCGACAGTACGGCGTTCTCATTAATGGTGGAGAGAGGCGGCCCCAACAGCTTGTCTTCGGCCTCATCGGCGTCCTCCTCTCCGTCAGCGTGCACCGTTGCCTGATTGCTGCCCACCGGATCCTCCGGCAAAGGCATACTCCTGTCCGAGACATCCGTTTCATCCGATTGCATGTACTTCTGCACGCGCTTAATAGACACTAGGGTCTCCGCCATCTGGGATATGCCTTGTGGAAAGAACACGGTCATGGTGGTTCGCAGGATATTGTAGTAGGCAGTGATCAAAAAGGCCACCTCCGGGGTGAGGAACGTGCCGAGCAGCACATAGCCCACGAGACTCAGAAAAATGGAGACACGGGTGAGAAAAATGATGAAGGAGAGCAGAATGCCCCTTATGTAGGACACGTGACGAATGGCGTTGATCTCCTTCCTGCGCGCATAGGCCACCATCTGCTCGAAGGGCAACTCCCAGGCGTACATCTTGATCACCTGAATGCCCGAGATGATCTCGTTCATCATCCTTACCCTTTCGTCCGTTCGCAAAGCGGTTCTTAGTCTTAGAACCGACGTCTTTTTACCCAGATACGCCTGCAGGGGGATGAAAAGGAGCATAAAAGCCACGCCAAAGACAGCTGCGATTCCAATCTGATCAACAAAAATCGGTTAGAGAGCAGGAAACGCCTGGATTTACAGTATTTTAGTATTTCTCACCTCCCTGTACATCAAATAAGTGATAAATAGTGTCTCCAGCGGTCCCACCCAGAGGTAGTGCACGAAAATGGTAGCCAAGTCCAGCCTGCCCACATCGTTGGACATCAAGTTAACCACATGACCGGCGGTGGTGTCTCCAAGAGCCGTTTTGCTTAGTCGCAGCGCCTTCCGGTAGATCATGCTGCACATGCCCACGCGCATCTTGAGGCCTACAGGATACCAGAAATTATTATTCAGTACATCTTATACAATTCAAATAGCGATCGTCTGACTTACCCACATGCATTGTGCCCAGCATATAGGGATGCATAATAACCACGTTCAGGCCACTACACAGGATCACTCCCGCGGCATAGTAATAGGCAGCTTCAATGGACTCCGAGCCATGGGCGTAGTAGGAGATGAGTTTTAGAAGGAAAAGCGGTTGCAGCGTTCGCAGGCCCAACTCCAGAAGGAAGAGCACCAGTCCGAGTAGGCCAAAGTACCAGCCAAACACCCGCAGGAGAGCCCTCAGCAAATTGGGCTTTCCCTTGGTCTTCTCGAGCTCGCGTTCCCAGGAGGCGCATAGCTTATTGCCAAGAGTCTCTGAAAAAATTTAAACAACAAATGAAAGCGAATTAATCGCAGATACGGCGGAACCCAATAAATTCGGATTACGGTTATCAATTTGCACGAAAAAATACAGAAGTCACAGAATCTAGGGGAGCAATTGAAGACAACAACAGAAAAAAAGAAGCAAATCAATTAAGACGGTCAACGAACATACTATGTATTCAGATCGATCAGTCAAATTAATTGTTCTCGTGATAACTACAGTGCTACTGGAAAGTCTCATTCCTTTATCTTTAAATGACTTGATACAATTTCAATGATAATTCTTGTGTAATAATATGACTTGCAAACTGATTACAAACTTATGTATCCTTAAATCAATTATAATTTGGTTGTATTTCACCATTATGTAAAATATTTTCCATATCACCATACCCGATTTGTGCTCCTTCAGGGCCCTATAAAGATCCTTGGTGTCCAGCGTGGCCTTTCGCCCCTTGACAAAAGTGGGCATGGTGTACCTAAGAAGTAATTATTATATAAACATTAATAATTGATAGATTTACAAGAACTCACCAGAAACATGCTGCCGAAATAAAATTTGATCGCTCTCGGGGATTTTCCGGCAGATCCGCCGTCTTCACAGACTGCATTTTGAGGTAAGGCCGCTAAGGAATCTGAATTAAAGTGGCAATAAGCTATATCAACTTGTAAATGTAATAACCAATGGGGGATAACGGTAATGTAATTCAGTTGAGTGCTTCTTGTTGAAAACAAAAGGCGATATGAGCACAAACACGCGGCATGTCTTATTCAAACAAACATTTCTGTTTTATTTATCTGCGAATTGAATTCTCGTTGGCTTGGCGACTGGGAGAAGTCTGTGTATATTTTATTTATTTATACGCGAAACCAAGGGGCAAGGCAAAATAACAATAGGGAGGGGAGGCACTGGATGTGTCACTGCTGCTCATAAGTTTTGTAATTCATCATAATGAGGTTCACTTTAACGACAAGCCGCCCTGTGAGCAAGCAATATTCGAGAACAGTTAGTTCTTAAAAAACAAAACACGCGGCTGGCCATTTCGCCATTACAGTGAAAATGCGTGGGAGTAGACTACACACTTAATAAATATAGAAACCATTTTCACAAATATTTATGATGTCTTCTTTCTTTACTATTTGGTTTACTTTTAGCCACTTTTTTCAATGAAAAACTCTGCCAAACTGCTTCCGAATTTAACACAGAAATGTTCGAAAAATTCGTTTCGAGTAATTGGAATTCACTGTATTTCTCTGCTCCTTCTTCGCTGTCTGTTTCATTCACTCGCGCGGCTGAGAATAACCAATTCGGGAGGCAGCCGTGTCAGTCTTTTAACGTTTCCCCGTTCTGGGAGTGCATTGGTGTGGGTACACACGCACATCCACACCCACACCCACGAAGAACCGCACCACGTTGTTGCTGTACGAGAAGGGAAATTTCTCCAAAATGTATGCAAATCCATTACATTTATCAGGCAAAGAAACAATAATCGCGCATAGATAAAATGCCGCATCCGCGATGGTTTTTCGTTTGCCTGTAAATTATCTAATCACATGGATTTTTTCCGGCACACACAAATAAATTGCCAGACAATCGGCGGTTGAGCACAATTAAAGTAATTGCGAAATCACTGGTTATACGTACATTTTGTTTCAATATTGTTTACATTCAACAAAGACCGAACTGGCGAATTGTTCTCCGCGAACGTGAGAAGTGCTGCGATAGAAGGCCGGCCGCCGCAGCTGTTTGGGAACGAAAATAATGTAACAAATAATAAAACAAACTTCTCGTCCGAGTGCCTGAAAGGGCAGCTGAATACTGGCTCTGCCGTTGTGGCGTCGGCGGCTATCGCCTCTTAATGCGAATTTCGCCCTAGGCTACAGTCAAGCTACGCGATGTTGGAACGGCGGCGATTTAACTAGGTTTTAGTTGAAAATAAAAAATATTTAAATTGCAATATTTTGTTATGGGAATCAATTATATATTTTAAATATTTCTACTTTAATAAAAAATTGCAATACCTACTTAAAAACCTAGTAAAAACAAATTTAAAGATTTGTAAGGCCTTTTTTATTTACATTCTGAACTTAGTTTTATTTAGTCTTTGATTATTTAATATTCAAACAATCTCTTCCATTTATAGAATATTCCTGCTAATGATGTCACACCGTATTGATAGTGTGCATGTGTGCGTGGGGTATTATTGCACATGTTACTTTCCTGCTGAAGACGGAATCAACAAGTACAATTAAATATTTCATGGCAGATTTGCATGCAGACATATAATTGTGTAAATATTAATTATAATTACAAAACAAAAAAAAACAAAAGGAATGTGCAATTTTAAAACTGCACTAAAGTAAGAGGTTGAGATTTAATTGAAATTAAATGTCTATACAATCACGTTGTAGTTGTATTATATTATCAATTAAATTTTTATGTTAAATTGTGTGTCAAAATTAATTAATATACCTTCTTAAATCATAAAATCTGGTCTTATTAGATTATAAATACCAAATTATGATTTTGGAAGCCCTCATTAAGATAAACATCATAATTTGATTATCAGTTTCCCTTATTAAATGATAATGAACATATTAGTCCCCACTATTTAATGATAAAATCCGCCTTGATAATGTTGACATATTAGAACTTTTACCTAGCGCTTAAAGTTCATCATATACCTACTCTGAAGTAGTTTTTAAATGAAATTCTAAAATTCGTTTTATTTTTTTTCAAAATAGAGGTTTTAAATTTCGATATTTTTAAGTTCTGCATGCCACTCGACACAATGATATGATACAATTTACCAGCCACTGTCCTCTCCAAGCGAAATTAGTAACTCTGTGTTTATATTCTATAAAATAGTTCCGATTTCCACTTTTATTTCTGTTGGGTTATTGGTTGTACATTGATAGAAATGTAGGGCCCACAAGATTTCAAAACAAACTTCCAACTAACGAACGCGGAAAGCAGCTGCGAATCGAGGACGACGACTTAGGCGACCAAGGCGGAGGCGGTGCTCGACTCGTATTTCCAGTTGGGAGGCAGGACGCTCTTAGTCTTGTAGTAACGGGCCAGACGGTGAATCCTGGACTCGACCAGAATCAGACGGAACTTGCCATCCTTGTCCTTGCGGTTGCGCTCCAAGTGCTTGCGGATGGCCACTGCCTTCTTGATCATGTGGTACAGATCCTCGGGAATGTCGGGCTTCAAGCCAACGGACTTCATGATGCGAAGGATCTTGTTTCCATTCACGAAACGCACCTGGGCGACTCCGTGCGAGTCACGCAAGATAATGCCTGTAAAATAATTCCGAGCCATTGGTCAACATAACCTCAAACAACAACACTCGTACACAATACACATACCGATCTTGGAGGGCGTCAGACCCTTCTTGCCCAGCTTCTTAATCTGGTCCTTAACATCCTCGGAGTTCAGTTTCAGCCAGGATGGGACGGTACGGCGGTAGGGGAGCGCGGATTGGGAAATACCCTTGCTGCGGAAAATCGAAAATTTAGTCTGCGTTCTGGCGGCGGCGACTGTCGCAAGTGAAACGTTTGCGCCATGTGCTTGCCACTGCCAGCAATTTTCACAGCCGGTTAGTCTCTGGGCGACCCGAAATTATGAGTAGGGGCCAAATTCACACGGCAGACACATTTTGCGAACGTAACGCTTCGCGCAGATGTTTGGAAATATAAAATAAACGCATTTTTACCCAGGAGCGTGCATACGACCCATCTTGATAGTCTAGTTTTTGACACCGAAAAGAAGGTGGAGACTTTTGGCACGTTGACAGCTCGCGATAGTGGAGACCTGTCAGAGCAGCTATCGATAGGACCGGCAACGATATGTCAAATGCTTATGAAATTAGCAAAAAGTATTCGGTTTCTGTAAAATTGGCAAGTTAATTACATTCTTAGTTATTTAGTTACAGGTCATAAGTACAGTTCTTTAAAAATAAATTGACGATGTATCGATAGCTTACCACCGTAGACAGATAAACTCTACAAAAAAATAAGTGAGGGTGAACGGTCACATTCGTATTAGCAGCGCAGCAAAAATTAGCAAAACAAAATGCATTTCAATAAATACACTGATCTCTTGGAACGCCTGGAGAGCATGGAATTGGAGGTGAGTGGGACCTAAGCTAGTATTAAATGGCTAAATTCGCCTGTTTCCGCAGCAAGTCGAATTGGGGGCTGAGGTCTACCAGCAGTTGCTTGCGATTTATCTATACGAAAACAAACTGTAAGTATTGTCAAATTAGCCGACAATTCAACTTTAGTAATACCTATGGCTACGCAGGGCCAATGCCAAATTACTGTGGATGCGAGTACCCGACAAATTGAAGGAGGACAAAGAGCTGGGCCAGTTAAATCTGCTGAACCTGGCGCTGCAGCACAACAACTACACCGACTTCTTCAAACACATCAAGTACGAGTGGTCCGAGAAGGTAAAGGCGCCTTTGGAAGATCTACTACGTAAGTGGCCCGTAAAAGCTGTTTAAATAGTGACTAACACATCCCCACTCCCAGTCAAGCAACGTGAGGAACTGTTCACTCTGGTGGGCAGCGCCTATGTGTCAATTTACCAGCAGGACCTACTGGAATTGTCGCTGCTCTCAGAGGATGAGCTGAAGAAGACGTGTGCTGCATTAAATTGGACCGAGGAACTCTACGGCGACCGAGTGATCCTGAAGCCCAAGGTTAAGGAGACGCCGCCCAGTCGTGGCAACGATGATCAGTTGCTCAAGTTGACAGAATTTGTAACCTTCCTAGAAAATTAAGCTTAATAAAAATATCAGTCAATAAAAGTAATTATAAAAAATCTATAACATGAGTACGGTTTGGACCTAAAGTAGAGCAGTTACGCAGTTAGCACCTTTGCTATATTTCTCAGATTTTTTGTTTTATATAAATTATAAAAAAGTGTTCCTTACTTATTTTAATTTTCTTAATAATTTTGATATTGCTTGTAAAACAATCACATTTTTAATAATATCCAAGTTTTTATTGAAGGAAATTAATCAGAAAATATTTAATGTTTGTGTTCCGATTATTATTGTTTGGCCAACTTTTCTAAGCAGTCTTTTAGAATATAATACAATATTTTTGTGAAAAAAATGGAAAAATATTTATTAATATACAATTAATACTTTTTTTGGCAGAATGGAAAAACATCGATGGTTCCCCGCCAAACATCGATGACACCGATGCTGGCATCGATGATTTTTCACCTCTAGTGAAAAAAATATATAATTTGCACCTCTCTGTCGTCTGATTTTCATTGGAAAACTAATCGAAGAATATTTTGTTGAATACTGGAAAGCTGCAGCTGACAAAAAGAAAAAGCCTGTGAAATTATTTGTTGTCTTATAAAAACGCACTGCTAACCGCCGAAGGGCCAAACTTATCTGATTTGAGGCAGAATAGAAAAACCGATTTTCAGTGCGTGTGTGTGTGAGAAGCAGCAGAAAAGATGGCAGCGAGTGACAAATCTGTGGATGACTCCCTATATCCCATCGCGGTGCTCATCGACGAGTTGAAAAACGAGGATGTGCAGGTTAGTTGGTGTCTATGGCCTGTCGGTTCTCGAAATGGCGAAATAATTGGTTCTAAATGGGGAGGCGTGCCCTCACCCCTTCCTTCCGTCGGCTGTGTGTATTTGTGCAAAAAAATGCGTCATTGTGTGCATGGCTATTTTCGCTTGTATGGGTGTGAGATCGTGTGTATGCACAATGCTGCAATTTTTTTTTCGTAGGCAATAAAACACCGATTAGTTTTTAATACATTTTGCAAACGAAATAAAAAAAATAAATAAAACCAGCCAGAACAGGGTATCGATATGCAGGATAATCGTTTCTCAAGGGGAAATTCTAATGGAGAAAAATTGTTTGCATTTTTTGAATTCGAGGTGAACTTCTATAGGTTATAAATAAAGATATAAAGATTTAAAGTGTTAATTTAAAAAGTAATTTGCTACTTTAATTGCGCAACTTCACATAATAACAAATACAAATATGCATTTTGACAGTTTTTCCTTTGTTCTTATATTATTTTCCCTTAGTTGCGCCTAAATTCCATCAAGAAACTATCCACCATTGCTTTGGCATTGGGCGAGGAGCGAACTCGGTCTGAGCTGATCCCCTTCCTCACCGAGACCATATACGATGAAGACGAGGTGTTGTTGGCTCTGGCCGATCAACTGGGCAACTTTACGAGTAAGTATCTGGATAACAAAGAATTTGTCTGATTTCCTCAACAAAAAATCCTGCTCCCTTTTCTTGCCAGGTCTTGTGGGCGGCCCCGAGTTTGCCATGTATTTAATTCCACCACTCGAGAGTCTGGCCACCGTGGAGGAAACCGTTGTGCGCGACAAGGCTGTTGAATCTCTGCGTACCGTGGCCGCTGAGCACAGTGCCCAGGATCTAGAGATCCATGTGGTTCCAACGTTGCAGCGGCTTGTTTCGGGCGACTGGTTCACCTCACGCACTTCGGCCTGCGGCCTTTTCTCGGTCTGCTATCCCCGAGTCACTCAGCCCGTGAAGGCAGAGCTGCGTGCCAACTTCCGTAAGCTGTGCCAGGATGAAACGCCCATGGTGCGACGTGCGGCTGCAAATAAGCTGGGCGAGTTCGCCAAGGTCGTGGAGACCGAGTACCTCAAATCGGACTTGATCCCCAACTTTGTGCAGTTAGCTCAGGATGATCAGGTAAGACAAAATTTTTTAATCTGTGGGAAGTACTTTAAATATTTTATTCCGTTCTCTATCCAGGACTCTGTTCGTCTTCTGGCCGTGGAGGCCTGCGTCAGCATCGCCCAGTTGCTGCCTCAGGACGATGTGGAGCATGTAAGCTCTTTTAAATTGTTAAAATACCATGTTTTTCTAATTAAATTCCCTTGTATTCGTAGCTGGTTTTGCCCACACTCCGTCAGTGCGCCAGTGACTCGTCGTGGCGCGTGCGTTATATGGTGGCCGAGAAGTTTGTGGACCTGCAGAAGGCTGTGGGTCCTGAGATTACCCGAGTCGACCTGGTGCCAGCCTTCCAGTACTTACTCAAGGACGCCGAGGCCGAGGTCCGCGCTGCTGTGGCCACCAAGGTTAAGGATTTCTGTGCCAACCTCGACAAGACCAACCAGGTACAGATCATTCTCAGTTCCATTTTGCCCTATGTTCGCGATCTGGTATCAGATCCAAATCCACATGTGAAGTCGGCTCTGGCCTCTGTAATTATGGGCCTAAGTCCCATGCTGGGAGCCTATCAAACGGTGGAGCAGCTGTTGCCTCTGTTCCTTATTCAACTCAAGGACGAGTGCCCAGAAGTGCGCCTCAACATTATTTCTAACTTGGACTGCGTGAACGATGTTATTGGCATCCAGCAACTATCGCAGTCCCTGCTGCCCGCCATCGTTGAACTGGCCGAGGATTCGAAATGGCGGGTGCGCCTGGCCATCATTGAGTACATGCCCGCTCTGGCCGGTCAGTTGGGACAGGAGTTCTTTGACCAGAAACTGCGGGGTCTTTGCATGGGATGGCTCAACGACCATGTGTATGCCATTCGTGAGGCTGCCACACTCAACATGAAGAAGCTAGTCGAGCAGTTCGGAGCCCCCTGGGCTGAGCAGGCCATCATTCCCATGATCCTGGTTATGTCGCGCAACAAGAACTATTTGCACAGTGAGTGTGATAATGAGGATATTTCCATATAGACTTTAATATGTATTCTTCCTAAGGAATGACCTGCTTGTTTTGCCTGAACGTTTTGGCCGAGGTCTGCGGCACAGATATCACCACCAAGTTGCTTCTGCCCACAGTGCTCCTACTCGCCGCTGATCCCGTCGCTAATGTTCGCTTCAATGTGGCCAAGACCCTGCAGAAGATTTCTCCCTTCCTGGAGGCCAGCGTTATCGATGCACAAGTGAAGCCCACGCTCGACAAGCTGAACGCGGACACAGATGTGGATGTCAAGCATTTTGCTGCACAGGCCATTGCCGGTATAGCAGCAGGTAAGCGTCGTCACATAACCATGTGGGGATTCTCATTGAAAATAGGTTGTGTCAGAAGATTATATATTTAGGACTGATGGGGATAAATATCAAGGAGATAATATAATTTGCTTATTAACATCGCTATCCCTGCCTTAGAAATGGAATTGAATGTGTTTAGAACGGCGGTGCCGCCGTGCATGGGTGCCAAGATTGAGGCGGCCTTGGACTCGAAGCTGGTAACGGAGGCACCTCCTATGCCGCCGGCATCAGATAATGATATTCTGCAGGAGATGAACGCCAAAGCAGCAGTGGAGGCGGCTTCAGACGATCAGCCGCCGGCCAGAGTTGATACGGAATGTTAGAGGATGAGTAGCCCAACCATGAGAACTGTGTGATGTGCCTGCCTCCCGCTGTCTCCAGCTACCAAGCTTTCAATTGTATTTAATCCCCTTGGCCATCATGTGTATTCATCTGTTTGTTTAAGATAATAAAAAAAATATTTCTCGAGACTAAAATGAAAAGCTCCCCACCAACCAACTAATAACCGATGCTAATGTTATCGTATATTTTTGTATCTTTCCCGGTATCACTCTCACCACGTGGCTGTGTCGATCTCTCTGTGTGCAATAAAATATTTGTTTACTTGTTTACAGCGTAATCAACCTTCTTGCATCTTTTTTATTCTATTTTTAAATTGTATGTATTTAACGCCCGGCAAAACATATGTAGTAACAACACTTAAGAATGGAAAATTGTAGTGGATCCCCGGATGAAGGTGTTTGACGCCACAGAGACGCTGCTAAAGGATGGGAGTCGTCGTCGCCGAAGAGTCGAGAGCAGAGGAGAGGAACCAACTACTATGCCATCATATGCAAGCGAAAGCCACTAAACGCGCGACACACAGCTAAAAATTATTACGTACATACTTATATTATAAATAAAAAATTACCACATAAGCATAAAGATCATTAAAACATGTGTAGAGTTTGAAAACTTTGATAGCATCTGAATGCAACAAAAAATAATAAATAAAAACAAAAATTGTAGTAAAACCATAATAAAAAAAATGAGAAACCCAACTAAAATTTACATTCTTTGTTGAATTACTTGGGTCTTGAAACTTTTGAAACTTTGAGACGCTAAATTAGCTTCTAGTAGCTGGAATGCAGGAAATAATTTATCTCACCTTACTGTTTTTTACATATTCCAGGTCTTTTTGACGCTATATAAAGGCAAAACAGCGAATGATTGCCAAAAGTCATATGTGTTTCGAATCGTCACTTAAGTATTATTTCATAATTAATGAAAATTTTAGTTAGTTACACCATTAAAAATTCAAAAAATTACATAAAATGTTAAGTTTTTTAAAATTTAACTATCCTGTTTTGAAATTTATGAAAATTTGCGTAGCTGTAATGGTTTTAGGAGAACAAGAGAAAAAATGAGAGCACTTTTAAGACAACTCGTCGTTAAAAGCCCTAGCGCGCGTTATTTACCGGAAAATTAAAAAAAAATATCTGATCTTCAAAACTTTGGATATCGATAGTCACCTGTTGCCGCATTCGATAGTGACACCTTTGAGTATTATAATTTTAGTCGGAGGTTTGCAACGAAGTGAAGGGGACATTTTCAATCGTATAAAGTATATATATTCTTGATCAGCATCTACAGCGTCGATCTAGCCAGGTCAGTCTGTCCGTTCCTACGCAAACTAGTCCTTCAGTTTTGAAGCTATCTGAATAAAACTTTTCAGATTGTCTTCTATAGGCTCTTACTTCTATATAAGTCGGATCGGACGACTATATCTTATAGCTGCCATCGGAACGATCGCAGCCAGTGTTCAACATATTTTCATATAATTTGAGACATGGCCATTTTGTACAATATATTCTAGCATTTCGGTTTTAATTTTATCAAAATCAGTCTACTGTATAGCTGGCATAGGAACTTTCAAGGAATTTATTAAAAAAACATGATTCTTATAGCCATTTTATATTATTATTTATTTAATATTATTATTGTTTAATTTATTATTTAAAAAAAATTTGAAAAAAGTTTGTTTAATTCACAATCATCCAATTAAAAGCTCTAAGAGTATACAAACTTCGGTGTGCCGAAGTTAGCTTTCTTTCTTTATGGTTTTGTTTTGTTTGGCTTTGCCAAGCAGCGAGCAAGTTTTCAGCGAGAGATCAGTTGGACTTTCGCGACCGTAACAATCCGACGACGTACGCTCCGTAGGCAAATGTAAATGTTTGCCTAACTCTCGCAATTGCCACCACGCACGGTGCCGTTCCCGTTCCCGTTCCCCCTCGTTTGTAAGTGTCGTTTTGGAAACCGCGGGCGATCGCACCCAAAAGCACCATGAAATGATCTGTGAGAGTCAATCAGATGCAAATTTAATTGGGCGCAGCCCAGGCAAACGAACCCAATGGAACCAATCAATTATACAAGTAAATTCCTAAGTTTTGTCTGTATACTGGCAGACTTCGGTCATTATCAGTTTTCCGTCTAGTGTCGCAAGCTCCCGCGTCCGTTTTCCGTCCACTGACCTGCTGCCCTCCGTTTCCCCCGTGCTCAACAGGTGTCTAGTGTCCGCGTTAATTACAGTTCGGCCATGTCAAATATGCTGAGTTGCTATTATTGTTGGATTATTTTGGTTTTTTTTGTTTCGCCTAAAGTGGCGCGTTTTGCTAAGCGATTTCTCTGCCTTCCGCCCAAGAGCTTTGCTGGCGCCGACCCCTCACAGCCATTATCTGACTGCTAATTTCCCCCCGATAAGCCGGAATATAATATAAATTGAAGTGCTCTTTATTTATGTCCGTAGTATAACGCTGAAATTGAGGCAGAAAGGCCGCCGCCGGGTACTTAAATTACATTTGCACGCTTTGGGGTCCCACAGAGATTCGGGGCATAAGGTAGAGGGTGATGAGGGTACCTGCGATTTCATCAAACACAAAACAACAATCGTGTTCATGTATAGACTCACCTGCCTAAGCCGAACTTTAGCTTGGTTCAAAGTGCAAGTTATGTTTAATCATAATCTAAAGAAATTTTAGTTATTGTGTACTACAATATATAAAAAACTATAAACTTCAAAAAATTCAATTTCGCATCAGAGCTTATACCATTTTGTAAATCGAAAAAGTAGGGTTCTTAAATACCTTAAGAAAGTGGCAAATAGAATATTAAAATGTTTGCGGAACTATAAAGCTACATATCTCGGATCTTGTCAATCTTTAAAAGTTATGACTTAAATATATGTATAGTCAGATATGCCTCCCTTAAAAAGTCAATATTATAATATTATACAAAGGCATTCAAATTCTCTTGATTATGTAAACCCTAGGCATTGTCCAAGTTAGGTAAGCTTGACTGTAGCTCCACGCGCTGTAATTTCAAGTCTGCATATTTAAGCATTTGTAGTTTGTCCATTCGGGGTTAAGGTAATCTGTGAGGCAAAGACAGTGGAGTTCATATCATGTTTAATCGACCCCGAGCAAACGTTTGCTTTTAATAATTAAACCTTTTTATAGTTTAATCGTGTCCATTAAACATCAATGACACGTTTTCCAAGACTTTGAGTATGGACTAAGTTTTTTCTTCAACTATTTTTGACCTTCTACCTTACAAAATCATTATTTTATCGAGATTATAGCTTCTAAAATATAATGTAATATAAATAATAATTTGTCTGTATTTTTCTTAAAGTTTTAAGTCTTAAGCTTTTTTCCGTGATATATAATTTCCTGATTGCATTGAATGTGCAATTCGAAAACTACTAACTGCTTGTGATAGGTGATATTAATAGCTCAGCCAACAAAGTAGACTAAGTGGCGGCATTTTATGGCTTTCATTTGATTTAATGTGTATTGCCTCGGATCGATCACTCATAGATTACCCCTCAAGTGCATAATGGGATTAATGTTCGATTAAACGCTTTCAAACCCACAAAAGTGGTCATAAAACTATCACAACAATGACCAAAATTAGATTTCCCACTGTGCACATTAGATTTCCCATGTGCATGGTAAAATTTTGGAGCTATGTCTGGCCGGACTTTGCCGCCGTTGGTGCCACCACCGCCGGCTCCTGTGATTCACAATGGTCGCGTCGTCGCAAGGCTCTTTCGCCCCGGTCGCTTATGTGTGCTATCTTATCCGGGATAGATTGAAATTTAATTAGACTTATCAATTTGAATGGATTTTAGGCTAGGCCACGCCACCACACTGATCCGCAACTAATCGAGTGTCCGCCGACCCAGTCTTTGTCAACGACCGCATGGGAGCAGAGGATATCCGGAAAACAGCTGCCGGCCACCACGTAATCAATCATTTTATGGACTAATAGCAGTTCGGCGCCAACCAAGCAACCCCACAGCAATATGCACAAAGCCATTAAAAACAAATCCAGTAAGTGAATAAGCAAATGTGGAAAATTCCGTTAAAACCATTTGGATTCTCATGTAATTACTCAGGGTTGCTCTTCGGTCTCAAGAACTCCAAAGCGGATCTGACAACGGCCAAGTTTATCCTGTATTACGGGTGAGCTTATTTAAAATAAATATTTATTATTATGTTAATTAACTAAGATTCACGCTTTTCCTAATAATATATATAATATATATAACATTTTAATAAATTACAGTTATTTTCAAACAAAATACATTTTTGAATATGAAAATAGAAACATTTGTAATAAATGTATATATTTTTAAAAAGGAAACTCACATTTTATGTAAACTATCCAGTCAGTATTTATTTTAATCCAAGTTTTATCGCCTTATCCACATAGACCCAGTGTAGCTGATAGCGATATCTACGATTTAACGGACTACCAGAGCCTATTGGAGGATGTGCACTTGGACTTCGACAAGAACACGGTGCTCTACCTTCATGGCTACCTGGAAGACCCGGATGTTGAGAGCATACATGTCATCGCCGAGGCCTATTTGGAACGCAAGGATACCAACCTGATTGTCTTGGATTGGGGAGAACTGGCCGATGGCAACTATATGTTCGATGCCTTCCCCAATATCAAGCAACTGGGCCCGGAATTGGCCAAAGTTCTCATCCAAATGTTTGATCACGGTCTGGATATTGAGAAATTCCATGTAGTTGGACACTCAATGGGCGGTCAGCTGGCCGGAGTCCTTGGACGTGAGATAATCAAGCGCACAAATGGTGTCAAAAAATTAAAGAGGTGAGAAAATGTTCGAGTATAATTTACTATAAGCCAAAATAAACCCTTTTTTTCAGAATTTCCGCTTTAGATCCCGCCTTTCCGCTTTACTACCCAGGCACACATCTGTCCAAGAAGGATGCCGAGTTCGTAGACGTTATACACACAGATGCATGGATGTATGGTGCGCCGACAAGCACGGGAACGGCGGATTTCTGGCCCAATGGAGGCAGCAGTCTGCAGCCCGGCTGTCCCAAGCGCAACTACAAAATGCTCTCTGACAACGATTTGTCCAGCCATCGGCGCAGCTGGTGGTTCTGGGCCGAAAGCGTTTCGGATCGCTATCCCATCGGATTCGATGCAGTGGCGGCTAAGAACTGGTCGGACTTTAAGCAAAAGAAAACTGTTGATATGTGCCGACCGGTGGTGATGGGTCATCACTGTCCCACGTCGTAAGTTGCCTAACTTATATTCCATAAAAGTAATTAATTATGACTCTAATTTTCAGGATACATGGCGACTTTTACTTACAAACCAACGGACACACACCTTTTGCACGAGGTAAAGAAGGTACTTCGTACGTGGATCCCAAGGACCTGCTGGGTAACAGTCCCAGCATCACCTGTGACTGTCAACAGCAGCAATAAGTCGTATATTTTTAATGTACACAATGCTAACAGATCAAATTGTGTACATGTGCAATTGATCAAATCGTGTACATTTTAAATGTACTTATACCAATAACTGTAGCCCTTAATACGCTTCACATCACATTTCGCTTTACGAAAAATATATACTTAAAATCTGTTTGTTGTTGACCTAACAAAATGTCTTTTCGCTTTTAATATTATGGAGAATCCCAGCAATTAATCCAAGCATTTGAAAGGAAAGCTATCGCTACTAAACAATGTATTATCTTTGGATATTGGTCTTAGTAGTTTTATAATAGGTAATAATGCTTAATAATTAATATTGAATAAAAATATTTAATTATCCAATGCTTAGATTCTGAACCAGAATAACGGCATATTTGAAATGTTTGCTCCTGAACCAGTTCCGGCATTCTAGCTCGATGACATTTGCAGAGCTTGTTATCAAACCAAGTGTCATCTCTAGCATTGCCTCGAGTCTAATGTGAGATGTTTTTGTTGTTATCGATGTTAAAAATTACAAAAATTATATAATAAACCCAGAACGAAAAGGAAAGTACTGCTACCCATAATTAATCTCAAACAAAATAAAAAACTGCTTTGAAAGCGTCATTTTATTATATTATATTATTATTATAAAAATAACAAATAAAAAGGTCGCAATTTCGATATTTGGAAAACAAAAAATCGTGATAAAAATATACCATCTTTAGAAAAATATCGATATATTGATGTTTTGCTATATTATCAACAACCCTAAAGAAAATTATAAACAAAATAGAAACGCGGCACGGCACAATGAAGATAAAACTTGTAGATTCTGTGGTCCGCAGCTTTAAAGTGGCCAAGATCTTCCGGGAAAACACTGACAAGATCAACGCCATCGACTTTGCGCCTAATGGAGAGCATCTCATCTCTTGTAGCGAGGACGACCAGATCGTGATATACGACTGCGAAAAGGGGACGCAGTCGCGGACGGTCAACTCAAAGAAGTACGGCGTGGACCTCATCCATTTCACGCACGCCAACAACACGGCAATCCACAGCTCGACAAAGGTGGACGATACCATCCGGTATCTGAGCCTGCACGACAACAAATACCTGCGATACTTCCCCGGACACACCAAGAAGGTTATATCGCTGTGCATCTCGCCGGTGGAGGACACTTTCCTCTCCGGCTCGCTGGACAAAACATTGCGACTGTGGGACCTCCGATCGCCGAACTGCCAGGGCCTGATGCATCTCTCTGGTCGGCCTATCGCTGCCTACGATCCAGAGGGTCTGATCTTCGCCGCCGGTGTCAACTCGGAGAGTATCAAGCTGTACGATCTGCGATCATTTGACAAGGGTCCCTTCGTTACTTTTAAGCTGAACCAGGAGAAGGAGTGCGACTGGACGGGGCTGAAGTTCTCCAGGGACGGTAAGACCATCCTGATCAGCACCAACGGGTCGGTCATTCGGCTGGTGGACGCCTTTCATGGTACGCCGCTGCAAACGTTTACCGGCTATCCCAACAACAAGGGTATCGCCATCGAGGCCAGCTTTAGCCCTGACTCACAGTTCATCTTCTCGGGCAGCACGGACGGACGCGTGCACATCTGGAACGCCGACACGGGCAACAAGGTATCCGTGCTCAATGGTGACCATCCGGGGCCGGTGCAATGTGTACAGTTCAATCCCAAGTATATGATGCTGGCCTCGGCCTGCACAAATATGGCCTTTTGGCTACCGACGTCCGAGGAAGGCTTGTAATAAATCTTCGTTCCATTATCTTTGTGTAGACCGTAAGAACAAAGTTTTATTTATAAATAATAATCGAAGCATCTTTAGCTGTAATCTCTTTCCTGAGCCTTGTGTCTGTCGTACTCTTTTCGAATGACTTTTAGGAGCTGCTCCAAATTCTGACCCATCTTTGCACTGATACCAAGTACTGGTTTCGTGAGGCGGCGCTGTAGCTCCTCGAAGTTTTCCCGTCCCTCGTCAACGTCAAGTTTGTTGGCCACCACCAACTGGGGGCGGCTGGCCAGTCGACCGCCAAACTGGCCCAGCTCGTGCATGAGTTGGGAGTAGTGCGTCCAGGGCTCCGAGGCGCTGGCGTCCAGGACAAACAGCAGCAGGGTGCACCGTTCTGCGTGCTTTAGGAACTGTATGCCCAAGCCCTTGTTAAGGTGTGCATCGGGCACGAGGCCTGGCAGATCGGCGATGGTCAGCTGAATATGATCATCGTACTGGACGGTGCCCAGATGCGGACGCAAAGTGGTAAAGGCATACGGGGCCACCTTTGGCTTGGCGCGGGTTAAGGCATTCAGTAAGGTACTCTTACCGGCATTTGGATAGCCTATTAGGCCCACATCTGCCATGCTACGCAACTCCAGAATGTAGGAAAAGTCCTCGCCATTTGGCCCGTACTCGCAGACCTTGGGACTTGTCTCCTTGTCTGTGGTAAAGAAGCGGTTGCCCTTGCCACCAGCTCCTCCGCGAGCGGCCACAAACATGAGATCCGCCTGCGCCAGATCCCCCACAATGACGCCCTGAGCATTTCTAATTATGGTACCAATGGGCACCTTAATCACCGCGTGCTTGGCGTTTTTGCCATGGCAATCCTTGGAGTTGCCGCGCTCTCCCTCGTCCGCCTTAAGAACGCTGCCCACGTGGTTAAAGTTACGCACATCGTTGGAGGCCTGGAAGACGACATGCCCGCCATGACCACCGTCGCCGCCATCGGGACCGGCCCTCTCATTGCACCACAATTGCAGAAAGGACACGCAACCGTCGCCGCCCTTACCTCCAATCGTCCGGACCCTCTTGGCATCGGAGAAGTATTGTGCCTGAAGGGGGAAGCCGTCGCTTAGTTATGTAAATTCCATTAGAATTCGCTTCTCCTTACCTCCTTTCGCTGGGACTTGGCCTTTTTGGGGCGCAGAGCTGTAGCTGACTGGCAGTATGTTGCTATTAGTCCGTTTTGTTTCCATTTCACGGATATATCGAACAGAGCTCTCGCTAAAACAGATCTGCCGGTAGAAAACAACATTGCTAACAGCGTTAGCAGGGGAGCAGTCAAAACTTGTGTCCTGAAAGGGTCAGTAGTTAAACGTTTATATTCAATTCATTTAAAAAACAAAACAAATTAAACTCAGTGAGGAAAGTATACAAACAAAAAATAAATATACAAGTGAATATACCAACAAATAATTGTATTATTAAATAAACCCCTTCTGCTGCGCTCATGCTGACTGCATCAGCTGATAGACGCAGTATATCGACTTTCGATAGCCGATGGAACGCTATCGAACCAGCTGGAATTACTAAATGTTTCCAATTGGGAGAAGAAGCTTTGCAAAATTCAACAGGATGTCGATTCAAGCTGCGCTTATAGATCTCAGCGGCACTTTACACGTGGAGGACAACCCCACTCCCAATGCCGTTGAGGCTCTAAAGAAGTTCGCCTAACAAAGTTTAAGTATACATATTTATATATTAATGTACATTTACTTCGAGCAGATTGCGTGGATCCGGGGTAGCCGTCAAATTTGTAACAAATACAACCAAGGACTCGAAGGCAACGCTCCACGAACGACTCTGCAAGATCGGCTTCCAGCTGGAGCAATCGGAGATCTACAGCTCCTTGAGTGCCGCCGTCACGTATGTGGAGAAGAGTAAGCTCAATCCATTTTACCTTCTGTCAGAGGATGCTCGTCAGGACTTTCCGCCGGAGGATACGAAACGTTATCAGGACTCCGTTGTAATTGGATTGGCGCCCAAGGCGTTCAACTATGACTGTTTAAACAAGGCCTTCAAGTAAGGATCGCGAGCAATACCTTTTTTTGCCTACTGATAATACTTTTACCAAATAGTGTGCTCCTGGAGAATAAGAATCACCAACTGGTGGCCATACATCAGGGAAAGTTCTATAAACGCAACGATGGACTAGCCTTGGGTCCAGGTTGCTTTGTCAAGGGCCTGGAATTTGCCACTGGGCGATGCGCCAAGTTGATTGGCAAACCAAATCCTTACTTCTTCGAAGGCGCTTTGGATGGCTTAGATCCTTCGTCCTGCGTTATGATAGGAGATGTAAGTGGTATTTGGGCTTCTCATTGGATAGTGACATTAATGTTTCATGGTTTCAGGATGCCAATGATGACGTTGTGGGCGCCATGAGTGTGGGCATGCAGGGAATTCTGGTCAAAACCGGAAAATATTTGCCGGATGTTAACCCCTCGCCGCCTCCAACTGCGTTGGTGGAAAACTTTTCAGAGGCTGTCGATTGGATTATTGAGAAAAATAAAACTGCTTAGGTGATTTTTGTTAGTTTTTAATAATTATACTGACTGAGTTTTACTAAATTATATGTAATAGATTGTGTATATTTTGTATATTATTGTTACAATTTTTTTGTTTTTAAGAAATTTAATAAAATATGGTTCTACTTTTGTAAGCCCTTGTTTCAAAGTCCAGTCTGTTTATATCCTCTCGAAATTTACTCTTTCTTAATCTTTGGATTTTCTATAGTTTTCAAAAGTATTAACTATTTTTTATTTCCTCTTCGTCCACCCTCAATAAAGCAAAACCACACGAACTATAAGTGTACAAATGCTTTTATTTTATAAATAAGCGAAAAATTCATCTGAAATGCTGTTTGGAACAGATAAATGGATTACCATTTGTAAGCATCAAGGATTTATCAAAGTTCTGAGTAATTGGAGGATTCGCCGATTTGAGTGTAAACCAATTCTTCCGTTTAAGCCAATTTTGCCTGGGCAAACTTGTTAGCCATCTGAACGATCTCGTCCACCTTTTCGTAGTTAGTGCCCGAAGCCTGGGCGGATTCCGGCTTGCCGCCTCCCTTGCCACCCAGCGTGGCGGAGACGTGCTGCACCCACTCGTTCGCCTTTAGACCCTTCTCCACTGCACTCTTGGGCACTGAGCTAAGGCAGAAGATTTTCTTGGAGTCCACATCGACGGAAAAGAACATGGCAGCGGCCTCTGGAAGCTGAGTGCGCACCTGTTTGAGAGCGGCATCTAGAGCCTTGGTGTTATTGAATGCCTCCAACTGCTCGACCAGCACGGTGGCCTTTGGATTTGCCTCACACAGTGCCTTGGCACGCTCTACAACAGTCACAGAGACGGCGGCACGCAGAGCACGCTCCTTGTCGTCCAAAGTCTTCTTCAGGCCCTTTAACAGATTGCGCATGTCATCCTTCTTTACATACGGGATCGTGGCATGCGAGATCTGTTCGGTCAGCTCGACGATTTCCTTAACATGCGACTTTGAGTCTTTGCCAGACTGATCTGCCTCGATAGTGGCCTTGAGACGGACGATTTCCTGCTCGAAGGCCTCTGATTTCTTCAGCGCCTTCAGGGCTTCAGGGCCTGTCAGAGCCACAATGCGCCGGATGCCCTTGGCAATGGCCTCCTCGCTGCTGATAACAAAGTCCATTATATGACCAGATCGTCTGAGATGCGTGCCGCCACAGAACTCAACTGAGGTCTGTTCACCAGCCTCCGAATCGGGATTCTGCTCGAGCTCGTCCAATGGCACGCCGAAGGAGATTACCCTCACGGGATCTGGATAGACTTCGTCGAACACTGAGCGCAGGCCACGAATCTGCTTGGCCACTGCCAGTTTCGATTCCTTGGCGTAGATGGGTACATTCTTGTACACCATGTCCTTCGTCAGCTGTTCAGTCTTTGCCACCTGCTGAATGGTCATGGCAGCCTTGCTATTGAAATCGAATCGCAGCTTCTCGGGCACCACCAACGAGCCCTTCTGCTCGGTGTCCTTACCAAGGACCTGGAGAAGGCAGTGGTTGAGTGCATGCGTGGCAGAGTGATTCTTCATGGTCAGCCAGCGCCGCTCCACATCGATGTGCAGCTGAAGTTCATCGCCCACCTTCAATGTGCCCTCGACGACGCCAATATGCAGGATGTAGCCACCACGGTTGTACACACGATCCACCAAGAATTCGTTGGCCTCGTCATTGACCTTTACCAAAGCTCCCTGGTCGTAGATCTGACCGCCGCTTTCCGCATAGAAGTTGGTTTTGTCCAGCACAATGCCCGCCTTTTGGCCATTGCTAATCTCGTTCACAAACTGATTCTCAAAGCGCAGGGCCACGATTTTGCCGGTGCACTCACCGTAGTTGTACGCCGAGTCACGTTCCGCAGAAACAGCTTCGTACTTGTACTTGTAGGAGTCGTCGGTGGGGGGCACATTCTGCTCCTGCAACTGCGAGATGGCGTGCACGTCGAGGTTGATCTCTTCGATCTTGCTAGCGCCCTTGCCCTGTGACAGCACATAAGAGTTCTGTTTGGCTGCCTCGTAGCCGGCCATATCGATCTGCAGGGACTTCTCCTCTGCCATCAATTGGGTAAGATCGACAGGGAATCCGTAGGTGTCGTACAATCGCCAGGCAACGTCGCCGGGAATGATGGTAGCGGTTCCAAGTTTTTCGATTGTGCGATTCAGCAAATTACGACCCCTCGTCAGGGTCTTGAGGAACTGCAGCTCTTCCTCGTTGATGATATCGATGATGTGCTGAGGATCCTTCTTCACCTCGGGGAAGGCATCGCCCAGCAGGTCCACGACCGTGTTAACCAAAGTGGCAAAGAATCCAGGCTTGGCGTTCAGTTTCTCAGTGGCATAGCTACAGGAAAAGTAGGTATTATATATAATTGACTCTTGTTAAAGAATGTTTTCCTAGGACTACTCACCGCACAGCGCGACGGAGAATACGACGCAGCACATAGCCACGGCCAGTATTGTCTGGAGTGCCTCCATCAGCAAGTGCAATGGTGATAGTGCGGGCGTGATCGGCCAGCACGCGGTAGGCCATGTCAATGCCGTCACTATCATCAGCGCCGACGCGTCCCTGGTAAGCCGGTGCCCCAGTGCCTGCCTGGATGGCATCGAAAAGCGGAACGAACAGATCCGTGTCATAGTTGGAGCGTTTGTTCTGGATTACGGACACCAGCCGCTCGAATCCCATGCCGCAGTCGATGTGCTTCTTGGGCAACTGCTTAAGGCTGCCGTCAGACTCGCGGTTGTACTGGATGAACACCAGATTCCAGATCTCCAATACATCGGGATCGTCCATGTTCACCAGCTCCGGGACACTGCGACCGCCGATGCGGTCAAAGTGAAGCTCGGAGCAGGGGCCGCACGGTCCAGTCTCTCCCATCTCCCAAAAGTTGTCCTTCATACTGCCCGGCAGGATATGCTCCGGCTTGAGGCCCAAGTCCAGCCACAACTGCTTGCATTCCAGATCGGGTTCCAGACCGCTGGCTTCATCGCCACCGAAGTAGGTGACGTACAGGCGATCCTTGGGAAGGGCAAGGCGCTCGGTGAGGAATTGCCAGGCCCAGGAGCAGATCTCCTTCTTGAAGTAGTCGCCGAAGGACCAGTTGCCCAGCATCTCAAAGAAGGTGTGATGGTAGACGTCCTTCCCCACATCGTCCAGATCGTTGTGCTTGCCGCCGGCTCGAATGCACTTTTGCGTGTTGGCCACGCGCACCCATTTGGACATCTCGCTGTTGGGATCGGCGGTGCCCAGGAAGATGGGCTTGAACTGGTTCATGCCGGCGTTGGCGAACAGCAGCGTCGGATCGTCCAGTGGAATCGTGCTGGAGGAGTGCACGTAGATGTGCTTCTGCTCCTTGAAGAAGCCCAGATACGCATCGCGCACCTCCTTGGCGGTCAGGAACTTCATTTTGCTGGTGCTGCTGTAATGAAGGAGCAGGTGAGAAAATACACTGAAAGATTGCCACGCGACAATTGATTCCCCTAACCCCTCAATTGGCCAAAAAAAACGGAGCAGTGAAAGTGCACGCCGCCCGCACGACGTGACAGTATTTCCCAATTTCAAAGCGATTTAAGAGAGAAAAGTGGCCGCTTTTTTAATTTTCCAGTTGGCAGTACACCCGCTCTCCTTCTTTGGTAAATATTTGTTATGTATTACTCACGTTTTCAACAGTAAATGCAAATTCAAACAATTTCGTCAGACGACTTGCAGTAAAGGTGCAAAAACATCGATGATTTCATCGATGCATCGATTATTATTAAAAAAAATCGTTAATTTTTTAATAATATAAAAGAGCTTGATCTTATTATTAGTTTTTTAATATCAAGAAGTTCCATTTTTAAGTTAATTTATTTGTTTTTCAAGTTCACGAAGTTTTCTT
Source organism: Drosophila seguyi (assembly GCA_008042675.1). NCBI lineage: Eukaryota > Metazoa > Arthropoda > Insecta > Diptera > Drosophilidae > Drosophila > Drosophila seguyi. The sequence goes on from VNJU01001952.1 coordinate 36,757, forward strand.
TTTGAGTTCATTTATTAGTTTTTAAGTTTGAGAAAGAACAAATATTTCTTCTTTAATTTTTAATTCAGCAATGAAAAGAAATTTCACCTATTTAAAAATTAAAAAAAAAAAAATTTAATACATCGATGTCTTATCGATGTTTTGGGAAGAAACATCGAAAACATGGATGTCTCCATGCACCTCTAACTTGCAGCCGATGAATGTGTGCGGGGTATGACCGTTGGCAGGATTGCCACATATACTTTCGTTTTCAAAATTGCCGCTATACGGCCACACACTAAAACCGTGAAATTAAAAATTTAAAGACAGCTTAATTTTTCTTGTATACAAGAATTTTTAAAAGTCTTTTGAAATAATATACCCATTACAGGGTTCTCTCCCAAAAATGCGCCTCTATTTCAGCTAGGTAACAAAGTAAAAACAATTAGAAGTCGAATCTCTGCGGCATGTGGTTTTCTTCCAGCTCGTGTTCGATTTCCTTCATCCGCAGCATCATTTGGAAGTTCTGCTTGTCCTCCAGGCCAGTGAGGAACATGGTGATCAGGGCCTGAACGCAGATAATGGTGCCCAGAGCCGGAACAATTGGTCGCGTGAGCTTCCGCCACAGCATGAACACCTCTCGCGGGTTCTCCGTGATCGAGGGCATGCGGTATGTGTAGCAGCGGGTGGCAAACATAAAAGCGGCGAAGGGCGCCAAGATCGTAGGATACACAATTCCCAAGCTGGTCTGGAAGGCGGCACTTCGCACCTGGAGGCACGCGGGGCACTGACCCAGTGGATTTAGGAGGATTGGTCGCTGGATGAAGAACTTGTGCGTCAGCATAGTGAATATGGCGGGTACGGCGACAATGGGCAAGTAGCTGGACAGCCTCCCGTGCCCGCCAAGCCGCAGTTTGGTGCGATAGTGGTTATTTATGTAGGCACCCGTGGCCGCCGCCATAGCACTCAGGACTCCGGGTGCGTAGCGCAGGGACCACCTGCACAAAACAGTTGGTTTTGGATATTAGGTAAGCGACAAATGTCTTTAAGCACTTTACTCACACATCGCCCACTTTGTCCCAGGCTGTTATAATCTTCCATTGGTATTTCAAGGCCTGATCCTCTGTTATCACGACGGCATCTTTGGGCAGCTCGTCTGGTTTGGCGCGTGATAAGGCCATTTTATTGAAGAAACCGAATTATTTGTGATTCGCCCGTTCGGCCAACAGCTGAGACGATGTAGTGTTGGAAAGCGTCAGAACCGGCGTTGAGTTACAGAAAACAACCAAACAATGCGCAGTCAAGGACGATATTACTTTTAGTTTTTTTGTCAGTTATCTGTCAACCTTCAGAAATATTTACAAATTACCTACGATTTGGCCTGTTTTCATAACAATTTCTGCAGCGTCGTATCGTGTAGCTTCAGCTTACTGTATCCAGAAGAACAGCTGTTTTTTCCCCGACAACAGTGTGGCGTGCTGCTTCATTGCAGAGTTGTATTCGAAGTTACTAGCGTGGGGCGTCCCCGTCTCGGTTCAAAATGCCGTATAAGCGACAAACTTGTCCCAATCTGAAGAAAAACAGTTCTACAATTCGTCGCCTCCAATGCCCACCGTCAGCACCGCCTAATGTCGTCGTAGAGTCCTTTATCTGCCTGGATAAGGAGGAACGACTGCCCCCGGTCGGCGCCCGGGCTGCGGGAGGCTCGAATACTTCGAAACCCGTGCTGCAGCAGTTGGCCGCGCCCGAGTACAACACCTGCGTGCGCCAGAAGAGCGAGATCGACATGATTAAAAATTTGCAGGCACCGGTGAACCTATCGCCGAAATCTATGGCCGCCATAGCTCCAAAAGTGAGTGTCTGATCTCAAATCCAAAGTAGCTTAAACCTAATTTGAAATCCCTAAAAGATCACGCAGAAGCTGAACTTCCAGCCGGGCGATACTATTTTCAAGAATCTGGAGCCCCTAAACGTCAACGACTCGGTGTTGATACCGCAGAAGATGAACTTGCGCCCAGTCAACACCAAGGCCAAGAAGTCCGAGCTCCAACTTGCAGACTATTTGGAAAACATACGACTTATTGACATGTACGTTCCGGAACCCGAGCTGAATTTACACTTCAATCCGGAGCCATACGATTTCTACGGCTTCTACAGGAAGATATATTACAAATAGGTTACATTTTATTTTAAATACATGCGAATCTAGTTGCACAAGTTTGTTAGCCAATGAAGTTCATCACCACCAGGTGCAGGATCACATGGGCAAAGATGAAGTCGGCGAATCCGCGCTCCGGCGAGATGCCGGCAAAGACGGCCTTATTCTGGGGATTGGCCTGCAGGCGCAGGCACACGGCCAGAACGAAGCAGCTGACAGTGCTGATGAAGCCCGACAGGAACGAATTGAACGGGAAGGTGCCGACCAGGCAGCAGTAAACAAACTGGATGATGCCGGTCAACAGAATGTAGCTCAGGTAGATGTCCACCAGCTTGAGCTTCTTGGGGGTGTTCTGAACGTAGTCGTTGTAGAACTTTGATATGACGCTAGCCAGCTCGACCATGTTGCTCTTCTACGGTTTCTCCGGTAATTTGGGGTGTAAAACGGATATTTTTAATAAATTTACCGCAGACACGTCACGAATTGGGAGAGAACACAAAAGTATGACCGTTGCTGGAATGTGACAATAATACTGAAAACTTCAGTGACGGGCGATTAGGTACAGGAGTTACTCGATAGCTTGGATGACGCAAAAAGCATCGATTGCTTGATGACAAATCCTAATGTTTTTGGCTGTTAGATTAACGACTTGCTATTATTTGTAAACCTTTTTAACTCTTATTACTTAAAAAAAATGTATTTTTCCCATCTCTCTTATCTTGATTTCTTACATTAAGTTTTCCGATTTATCAGGCTTGTACTGTATCGCCAAATTATCGATATGTTCGGAAAAAAACAGCCTCTACGATTGGTATTTCGTGCAGGTTTCCAGGCAGTTGCTATTGCGAGCTAATTTCGAAGAAAAGTATAACGTATGTATTTAAACACAAATATGTAACGACAACAAACCACAACAATACAAAACGTTAAAGTCTCTTGCGACTGGACAGTAAATGTTTGCTATCGGTCGGCCGACTGTCGCGTGTTATCAAACAGACGTCTTTGATGAATGAATACAACATGATTCATTGTTGATGTTTTCTCCGTTCGATTCGCAGTGCTTCCAGACACTCTTGTCAAAGATAATTGGCATCCGCTCCTGTCCTGCGCCTTCGCCCCCCGCCACTGCTGCAGCCCATGGAGTTGCGAACCACTGTGGATTTTATGTGATTTCCCTATTCCCGCACTGATATATTGCGCGTCGACGTTGTGACCTTCGCAGCAGCATCCCCAGTGACAAGCGGGAATAATCAATGGAGGACCTGACGCCGTTAACCAACCTTCAACAGGTAGAAACTGTCATACAAGTACAATTGTTGGTCATCGATTTACGCGCATTCGAAATGTGTTTATTTTGATTCAGTTGTCCACTTGTATCCATATGTTAATTATGGTTTCTTACAGTTTTAGTTACAAGATTATTATTTGTCCAACTGCCCGCCAACTGCCATATACAACTGCCAAGAACATCAAAAAACAGCAAACAACCCAACTTGACATTCCTACTCTAATTTGTGATATTCTCCGTAAGTGAAATTTACTTTTAGATCTTTTTAATATCGTCGCACTTCGTTGTGCAATTAGGTGTGATATGTCTGATAAAGCAAAAATAGGTTAGAGCAAAGTGCTTGCTTACTTTCTTTATGGTTTTTAAACAAAGATTTCTTGAATAAGGTCGGATGCTGGCACATGTTAGTCTGCTGTTTGTCTGGATCTGCTCCTCACTGCTTCTACTAATTAAATATATTTTTAAACGGTTCAGGAAAAAGCAAGAAGATTTAATAAAACTTTCATTCCACTTTAATTCAGTTTTTTTTTTAATCATATGAGAACTAAAATATAAGTATTAACCTAACCGATATCAAAAATAATTTTGCCATTTTTTATTAGTATTAAAACTGTTAATACTTCAATGAGTTCTTTATTTATATAATATTATTATTTTCATTGAAAAAAATGGCTTTGATAAAGGAATGTTTACTTTAATTTTATTATTTTATTAAGGGATGTAATTATTAATAAGTGAACAAGGAGTAATTAATAAATTGTATGTTTATTTTTAATATAAAATTAACTAAATAGGTAGTTGAAAAGGGCATATAAGAGCCCTTAAAATAACAATAAAAAATCCTCAGTTCAGGGAAATCATCGACAGGTAGAGAAAGCGTTAAGGTGATTATTTTAATAATTAAGTAAAAAAGCAAATATGTGATTGTTAGGTCTCAATTTAATATTATACCCAGAAATTTGTTGATTCTACTTGTTTTATCTTAAATTTAGCATTATTATACATTATGTAAATTAAATATTTACATCTCCTCATCTATGGGAGGTGTTATATTAATCTACTTCCATTCTGAGCCGTCGGATGTAATGAAAATCGAACCACTCAGAAATGAGATATGATATTTGCGAAACGCTGAGCTCGTCACTGCTGAGTCAATATTGAGTATAATAATAATGGGTGGATATTTGATATGACGTCTGGATACATATTATATAATTGTGATTTATGGTACAAACATCGGTGGCTTTACAGGCGAAATGCGGTTCTTATCACCGACTTACTCGTATAGCTTGTTTTTGCGACTTGGCAGCTTCGATTTCGGACTTCAAGCTATACTCTACTCAGTGACTGGACTCACAAATTTGATATCGACTTCCGATGCAAGCGTGTAATGTGTAATAATATGCCCTATAGAATCAATCTATTCGCTTGAACTTCAAGTCAAGTCCAAGGCTAAACCGGACTATCTGCATGCTCCGAAAATTTTCCACTCCACCCCGGCACGCGTCCGCTGTCCGTACGTCCACCCTCTGTGGTGGCCGCACTATCTGAATCTCCTATTGTTATTTGAGCGGGGAAAACTGAGTCAGCGGAAAATTTTCGAGGCGAGAAGCGGGCGTCGCGAGTGGCTGGCGGTTCAGTGCGTTTCGTGCCGCTGGAAAGGGCACATCACATTTAGTGCATCGCTCCAAATTAATTGATTTAAGAACGCTACACCTACTTGTTCCAGATTCCCGAGGGTGTGCCGCGCAAGAAGATGTCGGAACGCCAGCCGTTGCTGCTGCAGAGCGATGCCTCCGACTACGAGGGCAGCCGGGGATCGGCAGCGCGACCTGTGCGCAGCTCTCCGCCAGACAATACGCTTGTGAATGTCCACAGCGAGGATAGCCTAGCAGGTGAGTTAGTGTCCGCTTCTTTACGCTCTTTTTATTTAAATTTGCATTTTTTTATATGAATATAATACTTAGTTAATATATATGAGAAATGAACTTAAATATTCTTTGTGATTCTTTTCTGTGAGTGCACGCAGCAGCCTCGGGATCGGGAGACGAGGAACACGGATCAGCAGCAGACAAGGCCAGCTATAACCCCACCCTCCATCGCACCCTGGAGCACCCGACGTCAAACTTTGACACACTGATCCATCTGCTGAAGGGCAACATTGGCACTGGCATTCTGGCCATGCCGGATGCCTTCAAGAACGCGGGCTTGTATGTGGGTCTGTTCGGCACCATGATCATGGGTGCTATTTGCACCCACTGCATGCACATGCTGGTGAACTGCTCCCACGAGCTGTGCCGGCGACTGCAGCAGCCGGCACTGGACTTCTCCGAGGTGGCGTACTGCAGCTTTGAGACGGGACCGCTGGGCCTGAGGCGATACTCGCAGCTGGCCAGGCGGATCGTGACAACGTTCCTTTTCATCACTCAGATTGGCTTCTGCTGCGTCTACTTCCTGTTCGTGGCCCTGAACATCAAGGACGTGATGGATCACTACTACAAGATCAATGTGCACATCTACCTGCTGCTGATGCTGGTGCCAATGATTCTGCTGAATCTGGTGCGAAACCTAAAGTACCTGACGCCCGTCTCCCTCATCGCCGCCATACTCACTGTGGCCGGATTGGCGATTAGCTTTTCGTATATGCTGCACGATCTGCCAGATGTGCATACGGTCAAGCCTATCGCCACTTGGGCTACCCTTCCTCTCTATTTTGGGACCGCCATATATGCATTTGAGGGCATTGGCGTAGTTCTGCCTCTGGAGAACAACATGCGAACACCCGAGGACTTTGGCGGCACCACAGGCGTTCTCAACACTGGCATGGTGATTGTGGCCTGCTTGTACACCTCGGTCGGGTTCTTTGGCTACCTGAAGTACGGCGAGGATGTAAAGGGCAGCATAACCTTGAATCTGCCGCAGGGCGATACGTAAGTCCACCTAGAAAATGTTCCATTCTTAATCTGTTTGGGACTTTAAATATGTTTTCCTTACTACACTACATATTTTTTAGACTCTCCCAGCTGGTACGCATCACCATGGCTGTGGCCATCTTCCTCTCTTATACCCTGCAGTTCTATGTGCCCGTAAATATTGTGGAGCCATTTGTGCGTAGCCACTTTGATACCACGAGGGCCAAGGATCTGTCAGCTACTGTTCTGCGAATAGTTTTAGTAACCTTCACTTGTAAGTGCTTCTTCTGTTGCTCCATCAAAAGATTACGACTTAAACCTCCTTTTTCCCCACAGTTCTGCTGGCCACTTGCATTCCGAATTTGGGCTCCATTATCTCTCTCGTGGGTGCCGTCAGTAGCTCAGCGTTGGCCCTCATAGCCCCGCCCATAATCGAAATGATTACGTTTTATAATGTCGGATATGGACGCTACAATTGGATGCTGTGGAAGGACTTTCTCATCCTTATATTCGGACTTGGTGGCTTTGTCTTTGGCACCTGGGCCAGCTTGGCGCAGATCCTGAACGATCGGACACACTGAGTTCGATCTTTAGGAAAAACAGGACCGAGATAGAATTTGTGTGCGAATTTATGACGAAGGCTTTACGTAGTTTTATACCCCTGGTTGTTTCTCCTGTTTCGAAGGATGAAACACTTTCGGTGCTCTATTTGTGTGTTTAATTTATTTTTTTTGCGATAATAGGTGTATTTTTCTCTTGTTGTTATTCATTAGCTGCAATTTTTTACCAGAGACAATAACTAGCATTTTAAGTAGACAGTTTTGCAATACTCCTCAGTTCAGTTCAGTATGGTAGTAGCTTATGAATTTACCTGCGTTAACTCGAGATCCGCACAATGCCAAGTGATTTTCGCGAAGTATTCTTAAATAAATTATTGTTTAGTTTTTACTATGTATGTTAGTCTAGGTCGGTGCAGCGCGATCATTCCAAAGCAACGCCCAAGAAGAATTTACCCAACAAACCGAAGTTTTATCGTTCGTATTTTCTAATTATATATATATATATATATATATAGTTATACATACATATATATACTACTCAGCATACCGTATTGGGTCTCCGAAATCTCGACCTCCGATTACATCCATTCGGTGTATCAGCAAATGTTCTTTAATGATTTAACGAGTAACAAAAGACAATAATTAAACTTAATGTTTCTAAAAATCAAAGTATTGTTTCTCTAGCCTAGTATGGCCACTGGAAGGCGGGCTACGCTTGGTCCTAAAATTCTCAACGGATTTCTGGAAAGGAAAACCAATCCTCGGGCACTAGGCAGTCGGCCAAGGTTGGTCAGGCGAGCGAGTGGGGCCTGCTGAATCGGCTGAACTTCTTCGGCATCCGGATCGGGTGTGAAATCTTGAGGCTCCTCGTCGCTGGGCAGCTGCTCAACGGCATCGGTGGGAGGTGGACCATAGGTCAGATCAGGTGGGCCATAAGTCTGATCGGGCACGCCTTCCTCGAAGGGTACTTCTGGCTTCAGCTCATCGGCGGATGGATAGGGTGCTGTGGCCTGCTGCCTGGATGATCTAGCTGGCAGAGCTTGAATCATACCGAGAGCCAGGATCAGTACCAGCAATGGGCAGGAAGTCTTAGCGAAGCTGGACATGATTTATTTAATAATATAGATAACCAAGCAGCAGGAGGAATCGATGATAATTGATAACTTTGCGCCCTGAACATGTCTTTTTATATGCTCGACGGAGGCCTACGTGTTTGAATTGCTTAATTTTTGTTCAAGACATGGTCATACGGCTAATGACTGACCCTTGAGGGCGCTTGGAGTTATCTGTCACAAGTGTCACGTTGCAGGTGCCCAAAACAGGTAGCCAAAACCATTATTTTCAGTGTCAATGTCAATAAAATACAAATAAATAGAGTGCTTATTAAAAAAATAGTATAAATGAAAGATTTATATGTGCTTTTAAATTAATACATTTAAAAATTTTAAAAATATAAATAATTCTTACAAAAAGTACCTAATACTATTTTTAGCTGAGCGCTTACAATTCCCAAGTCTTTATTCGGTGCTGCGTGCATATAAATGGTGGCAAGCAAGCCACGGAGTTGTGTTGTTTGGAAGGAGAGCCAGTTAGCACTCCCCTAGACAAGGATGGAACACACAAACGGGCGGCTAGGCACAAGACAAAGCCGTCCACAATTTTTTTTATGGTTTTGTTATATATAAATATTTAACTGCGATAAAAGATTGCACAATTGCTGTAATACTCTTAAAGGTAAATTTCCACAAGCAATATATTATTATGAAACAAACTAAACAGAAAAACAAAGAATATGTTTTTGTTTAAATAACTTCAATTTAATAAGAGAACAAAAAACAATAATTTTAATTGAGTAAGAAAAGCCATAACTTAATCTATCGTAAATAAAAGGAAGCTAAGTTATAGGGTAGTTAGATAAACTGCAAAATAATTATCTGTTGTCCAAGTTCTTATATATTTTGTAAGACTCTTGATTTAGGTGCACATACCGACCCTAAACAAAACATTAGTTAACTTATCTTGAACAGTTTTTACCAATATGTTCGCTTAAAGTTTTAGATCGGGTATTAAATGTCTTTGGTTTGCGTTAACTAAGTAGCAGAGCAGTATGTCGAGATACCGACAGCGCTACACACACTATTATTTTTAAACGATTCCATGTTCGCTCGAAAATAGAATTTATCAAGTCAGTAGTGATAGACAAGTAGGATGTGCGATAATTATGCCTTAGATACGAGCGTGCTATAAAAGGCTGACTGCGGCCTCCATGCACTATAATTCAACAGAACACCAGCAAACATGAAGACCGGTAAGTTGGTTTGGGAGGACGCTCATTGGAAATATATATACTAATTAGCAAGGGAACTTTCGTCAGCTCTCGTCCTGCTTTTCCTGGCACTCTTCGTGGCTGTCTACGCTGACGAAGCCTGCAATCCCGATGGCAATGGAAAGCCCGACTGCACTGGACGCTCCGGACAGATTTTCCGTAACTTCTGGGACCCAACCCACTACTGGGCGTGTGGCAGCAGCGGCGAACCTGAATTGGTGGCATGCCCGGATGAAACTGGATTCGATGCCAAGAGCTTAACCTGCATTTCCTGGGCCACTTGGGAATGGATTGCGCCCTGCTCTGAGGTCACTGCTTGAGCAATAAACTGTGCTGATCGATAAATATGGTGTTTGTTATATTTTTCTAACAATGGAATAGAATAGCAAGTGTCTTCCTCTTTATTATCACAATAGTGATAATATTTGGAGTACTTAGGAAACAGAGATTCGGAAGTACTTATTATTGTCATGCCACGAAGATGGTATTTCACAGACGCAGAGTCCGTTTTTTTTTTTACTTATTAAAAAGTCTTTTAAATCTTGGTTATGCGGGGTGAAAGCATAATTATTAAGCAATTTACCCTGAACCCATCTCACTGTTTTGTATATTTTTATACCCTTGCAGGGTATTATAATTTTAGTCAGAAATTTGCAACGCAGTGAAGGAGACATTTCCGACCCTATAAAGTATATATATTCTTGATCAGCATCAACGGCCGAGTCGATCTAGCCATGTCCGTCTGTCCGTCCGTCCGTCCGTCTCTACGCAAACTAGTCCCTCAGTTTTGAAGCTATCTGAATTTCGGAAAATGTTGAGAAAAAAATCTAACTAAGCCAATTTTCCACATATTTTCATCAAATTTGAGACATGTCCTTTTTTTATTATTCCAGAATTTCGGTTTTAATTTGATCAAAATCGGATGAGTATATCATATAGAAATATACATACCTGCTTGGCTTTGTTGCTCACACCATTTAGTTCGTTGGCAACATTTTTCGCTCGCAACATTTAATTATATAATGTAAGTACCGAGAAAGCGAACAAGTCAGAAAATTTGTCTTCTTCTTCTTCCACTTACTGCAAGGGTATTTAAACTTCGGAATGCCGAAGTTAGCTTTCTTTCTTGTTTTATTTATAAAAAGATATACTAAATCTTGCTCCACATTCTGCGGAGTAAAATCATAATTATAAACAATTTACCCCAAACCTTTCTCAGTATTTTGTATGGTTTGTTTTTTGTAAGTTCGTCTGTAAGGATTGTTAGGAGACATATTTACAAATAATTACAGTATTACATAGTTTGGGAAACATTTATTATCTTTAAATAATATACTATAAAGAATATGGCCATTTCCACAGTAACCAAACAAAACAAAAAATATTTGTTTCAACACAGTTTTATGATTATATTTAGAAGAATTTAGAATATTCTTTAAACCAATTTCAAAATAATAAAAAAACAAATTCGCGCAAAAGCGATTTTTAATTATTTTGATGAAAACCAGCCTTAAAAGGACATGATTTGTTTTGATAAAAGCTTCTAAGATATTGGCAATATACCGTGAATTTTGCTTCCTAAATTGAAATATCTAATGTCCAATAACAGAAACATTTCGTTTGTATTATCGTTTTATAAAGTATCCCGTGCGAATCTACTTCGCATTGAATAATGAAAAAAAATTGTAAAATATTTTTAAAGAACTCCTAACTTTTTTAATAGACATCAGTGAACAAACGTTTAAAATTGGTTGCATTATCGTATTGCAAATCACTTGAATTTTGAATTTTGCAACTAAATTAATAATACAAAATTAATTAATTAATCAATCTTTGCACCAATGATCACCCATATGGTGTTTTCAATAACATAGCCTTCTAGCCATTGAAAATCACTTGAAAGCTTCAGGTTGAAACTGATGAAAAATTGTTTAAACAGCATATTTAAATTATTATTTACACTTTATCGAAATAAGATATATGTTAACCAATTAATGGTCGGAGTTAATCACTTTTATCTCGTCCCAAAAGTGTACGTAAGATGTACATTCTTATTTCCCATAAATTATTAACAGAAATATAACCATTTAGCTTGCAATCATTTTTTTTATTCAAATTCAATAAAATATTTGAATTAAATTTAGGGGCAATTTGGAGTCCATTTCCAGTCTGACCAGGCAACACAGTCGTTCGCTGACACAAGGAAACCTCCTTCCTTACATGGCACAGCCACAGCTACAGTTGAGTTGCACATCCAGTAACGGGTTGGGT